>JAYMFT010208516.1:0-11547 GCA_038088735.1 Panulirus argus | reverse complement strand
CTCTCTCTCTCTCTCTCTCTCTCTCTCTCTCTCTCTCTCTCTCTCTCTCTCTCTCTCTCTCTCTCTCTCTCCCCCGCGCTCTAAGAAGATATCACCGGACTGTAAATCAGCCTGGATACTTGGCCCGAGTCCCCTCCTCTAGGTCGGCTAATCCCATAATTCCATGAAAGACTCGCGCCCGCCTCACTAAATACAGTTTTGTGCCTTGGAGGACCGCGAGAGAGCCCGCCCTTTGTGGCCGACTCCATAAACCAAACAAAACAGGGGAAAAGTCACCGTCTGACACCTGTGGAGGTGGTACAGTGGTCTTCGCGTTGATGGTGCCCCCACCTCGCGATGATGGTCTCTCCCCTCTCGCGTTGAACATTATCAGTTCAGATGCTGTGATGTTCGTAGTTTGTCGGTGATGGATGGATGGATGGACGGACGGAAGGTACGGTACGGTACGTCATTTCGGTAGCGATTGGAAGAGGTGAGGTTGATATTTATCACTGGGGAAGAGAATTATTACCTGATGCCATTAACGCTGGTAATGACGAAAGGGCCTTCGAGTTGCAGTGACATGAAGTGACGGTAGCGAAGCGAGCAGTGACGGTGATAGAGACGGGGATGTCTGGTAGGGAATATAGGAAGGAGGGGAGAGAGGGCCTCGGGCACAAGTAGAGGGAAGGGGGAAGGGGGCGCTCGTGGTGGTATATGTGTGTGTGGAGGGAGGGGAGGGTGCGAGGGTTCCGCTGGTTGCGGTGGGTAAAGGGGGATACCCCCCACACACAAAGCAGAGTGGGCCGGGCCGAGTTAATACCCCAGAAATACTGGCGACATTGTCAACTGTCCGGCGGTGAATGGGGTCGAGAGGGCTTGACCCGGGTGGTGGCTAAAGTGCGAATTGTGGCGTTATTTTCTACGTGGATGGGATTTCCCGCCACGTCCAGAGGCCGCTGGACCGCCATTCACGGCTGGGACTATTGGCTCGTTCTCCTGTGTGTATTTGACCAGTTCATCTTCTTTGTAGCTCCGGGAAGCAACATACACCCCTGAGGGACCATTATGATTGTCCCTCGGTCCATCAAAAATACATTTCATCCATTAAAACACCGACCTGGATTATTATAACTTAATGAACTAGTAAATTACAGTAATCAATAACTTGGACACACTCGCCAGGCGATATTCTCCGTGAAATTCATCAAGGACTGTGTCACAATTGATGTGTGTGTGGAAACACTTTGGCTCCTGTCAAACTTTTCATACGAATGTTCCATTTGTATCCCATGCATCGTCCCCAGTTTGTTCTGAAGTCATCCTCACGTACCCTCTATGCCTATCGAAACACACACACGCATACATACACGTATCTTCCTCTGGACGTGACATAGACGATATTATAGCCACCCAGTATGTGAAAGGTACAAGAGGACAAGAAACGATCTCCGCCAGGCAAGAAGTTAGATGTCATCAGAAAATGAAAAGAACGACAGCTTGCAGAATGGAGAAAGTACCTCAATTGGAGACAACGCTTCAGACTTCTATAAAAGGTACGCTTCATCTCAGATCAGAGAGATAGATAGAGAGATAGAATGTGTGCTTCTAGGCTGCAGAGAAAGCTTCCGGCACTGTGCCCCAGTGGAGGTTGATGAAGAAGCTGAAGCTACAGGCAAGGATTAAAGGCGAAGGACGTAGGTAAAGAGGAGCATTCACGAAACAGGCTGGGCGTCACAAGTGGCGTGCCGCAGGGCTCGATCTTGGGCCCACTGCTATTCTTGGTGCTAGTAAGTGACTTGGCAGACGGTCTGGACTCTTACCAAAACAGTTGTTCGTGAGATGCAATATCAGAGTGACCAGAGGCCACGACCAAGAAGCTGGAATGGAAGAAAAAAAAGAAAAAGGGACGGTGGATGTCGACGATTTACAATAGTTCAAAAAGCTCCTTGATGGTATGGAAAGTTCAAGAGATGGCGCCCCACGAACGTTGAACACAAGCCACTCTCTCCGTAGCGATGTAACTCGTGAAACACCCTTCAGGAAAAAGCTACGGCAGCAGCCTCGCCATTGTCCTCTCCTGTCAACTATGATCCCTCGTCCCCCAGTTGCAGTTCGACTTACGTCTGTAATATGTGTTATTCTGTATATTGTCAGCTTTAGGCTGCAGTTCAATCTATAACCCCTTGTCGCACTTATGACGATGATAATTTTAATAATTATTATCATTATTATTATTAGTAGTAGTAGTAGTAGTAGTATCATTATCACGAGATGACACGAGTCTAGTAAAACTCCCTCCTCGTACTATACAAGTAAGTAATAACACACACACACACAGGTACATAAGAGGATGAGGAGTGTTGGTGGTGGGGGTGAGTGAGCAGGCATAGCTCACCTCCGCCCTGACTCACTCACCCTGGCTTAGTTACGCAAATTATACACTTCCCAAGAGCCGAGGATTTACGTCGGCAGACGAGGCCCGGCGTTGGCCTGCTTGGGGCGCAGTGGGGTCGGGGTCTCCCCTCCAGAGGCTGACGGCAAGACCTGGGAGGAAAGGGACGGGTTTAGCTAGTCGAGGAGACGGGTGGGAAGAGGTCTGACGGAAGGGTACCGCTGGACAGAAGGAAGAGTGCGGGAAGTTTAGATGTCGAGGTGTGTGTGTGTGGAGTGGTTGTTTTGGGCTAGTGGCTTGGCTTGGGGAGATAGGGAGGAGACAGATGGAGGGAAGAGAACGGACATACGAGAAGAGATGCATGAGGGAGGAGGGAATCCTGATAGAGGTTTAAGTTTTGGAGTTTAGAGAGTTGGTATGAGCATTGGACTCAGGATCCTCAGTCCTCCCATCACCCCACCCCACACAGGCATGTAAAACATACTGGGAGATATGTAAAACATGGTGTGAAATTTGTAAAACAGTGTGGGGCATGTGAATCATAGTTTGGGGCATGTAAAACAAAGTGTGGGTCACGTAAATCATAGTGTGGTTCACGTAAAACAAAGTGCGTGACGTGTAAATCATAGTTTGGGGCATGTAAAACAAAGTGTGGGTCACGTAAATCATAGTGTGGTTCACGTAAAACAAAGTGCATGACGCGTAAAACATAGTATGGGGCATGTAAAACATAAGACATCCTTCGGAAAGAAGGAGAAGATGGAGTAATAGGAAGAAGAGGAGGAGGAGGAGGATAAAGAAGATGCAGAAGATACAGAAGAAGAAGAAATGGAAAGAAGAATTCAAATATATTTTTCTTTCACCTCCGGGAGAGGTGGTGGTGATAATTGCATGCACACCATCACCGTCAAGCACTTACTTGGCCACACTTCTCAGAAAGACTCGGGGTTGTGCCAGGCGTCGTCTGGAAGAGAGGGGTGGTGGGGACGGACGGGGATGGACCTCGACTCCTCGCTGGAACGAGTGAGAAACACAAAAGGCCCTTGGAATGGCCGCTTGTCAGAGGTACACACAATGTAAGTGATTCATGGGTTTTGTCAACAACAACTCCGTCATTGTTAGCGATATCGGGCTTCCATTATCATCATTATTATCATTATTATTTGAGGGTGAAAGTGGCGTGGTTGACGTGGGGTTCATATATATATACACACGGCTTTTGCGGCGTGGTTGACAGTTATCAAGAGACGTGACCTGGGGGTCGGGAGTGGAGTAGCTGAGGCCCTTCGGTGCCGTTCGTCTCCGCGCCCCTCGCGTCCTGCACCAGCCGGCAGAACGACGCCTCTTTCCGTACAGGCAGCAGGGAAGGAACCGCCTGAAGGAGAAAGAGGAGGAGGAGGAGGAGGAGGAGGCATGATGTGAAGGCAGCACCGGTCTCCTGTAACAGTTTTTGCGTGAGGAGGCTCTGGAAAAGAGAATCGAGATTGATCCTAACGTCTTTAGTGCATTTTGGAAAGACTGACAGGTAATGATACGTTCTGAGTACACTGAGAACTCGTGACTGCATAGGTGTTGCTAGAACAGACAAATGCGTGTACAGTTCTCAGTCGTTGGGAGGGAACCATAGGATTGACGTTAGAACCGTCAATGGGTTGACGGTAGGACTGCCAGTGGTTTGCCTCACCCTGGACGGACTGGATCAGACAGATTCAGACAGACCCTTTATTTCTGTCCATTTTTCTAATCTGTTTATCGATCTCTCATTATCGACTCCCATTCTTTTTTTTTTCTATCATTTAAAGGAAAACAGAATATATCATTCTATTAAAAACGATCTATTTAAATGTCTTTTTCGCCTTAAAAAAAAATGCTATAGATACCCGTTTAGATTCGAGCGTTTTTTGTATATAATCCACAAAATCGGATGGAAAATATACTCCATTTCCGAGACCCTGGATAATCCCTCACTACTCATCTCTCTCTCTGTCATCATCGGGAATTTTCGTGGGCAGGTCTGGGGCGCCGTAGGTCACCGCCCGGAGGTACCTGGCCGATCTGCTGACGGTGATAATAAGTGGGAGGTGTTGGGTGTGGGCGCGCGCGTTGACGTGGCGGAGGCTGCAAAAGTGGTGGCTCAGCGCATTAGTCCAGGCTGTGGTGGAGTCACAGACGCGGATTAATCTTCCTCTCTGTGGGTCAGGTGTGAGGGAGGCAGCCAGGCGAAGATTTCATTAGATTAGGGGGACGACCTCTCGGTGTGCTGGTAGATGGAGTCGTTGACGTCGTGTGTGTGTGTGTGTGTGTGTGTGTTTATGGACATCGTGTGTCGTCCCCGGGTATTTCAGTGAGGTCTTATGTCGTCCTCGGCTATACAATGAGGTCGTATGTCGTCCTCGGGTATACAGAGAGGTCGTATATCGTCCTCGGATATACAGAGAGGTCGTATATCGTCCTCGGATATACAGAGAAGTCGTATGTTCGTCCTGAGACCACAATGGATGTCGTACGTCGTTCTCGGACGACCACAGACGTCGTGATTGGCTGCTGATGCCTGGTCATGTTGCTTGTTATATCAGCGCTGGTGATGTCACGTGGAGTGATGATGATGTCTTCATTAGTGATGATGTCACGGGGAGCGACGTGTCAGCCACTGGTAAATGACTCATTGTGGTGATGTCTCGACCAAATTCTTTGGTGATGTCACGATGTGTTAGTGGCGTCAGTGATGTCACACGATGTTGTGTAGCGGCACAAGGGATGTCACATTGTGATGTCAACGCTCTCTGATGTGATGAGATGTCCCTAAGTGCAGTGATACGTCGACAATAGTAACGTCACGATGTGGTGATGTCTCGACACTTCTGAGGTTCACATGTGTGATGTATCGACTCTCCTGACGTCACAGTGTGGTGATGTATGGATGTCACACAAGGTGTTCATATACGTCGACGCTGTCCGGGGATGTCACAGTGTGATGATGTGCTGACCTGCCTACAGGATGAGGTGATGTCACAGCACCGTGCCCGCACGGTGTGCTGACGTCAGCGATTAAGATCAAGAGACACTGAGTGGTTGCTAAGGCTGGGTCAACAGACCCCGTCCCCTGGTATGGTCTGTTCTTTCAGACCAACCGTACGTGCAGGGTCAGGTCAAAGGCCAAGATGTCACACCCAAGGGCCCTACTGTCGCGCTCAAGGGCCCTACTGTCGCACTCAAGGGCCCTACTATCGCACTCAAGGGTCATACTGTCACACATATCCGCCACCCATACCCATCAGCCCATATCTACCCACAACCTCCCATGTCGACTCACAACCGTCCACGTCCACCCACAACCTCCCGTGTCCACCCACAATCTCCCATATCGACTCACAACCGTTCAAGCCCACCCACAACCACCCGTGTCCACCCACGTTTTCTCAAATGCACCCGCAGTCGCCCATGTCCACCGGCAACGTGCCGACACCACAGGGCCCCCTCCACCCACGGCCACCCATCAGCACCGTTGTGGGCACGGCCGCCCGCAGCCCGCCGCCCGCAGCCCAGCTGCACGCCCACACTCAGCACCAAGTGATGCCACAGAGACTCCCTCCCTCTCTCTCTCTGTCCTCCCTTCCAACGCACCACAAGGCTGCCCGAGTCAGTACGTCCTCCCAGAGACGCCCTAACGGCATTTCCAAGACTCTCTCGCACGTTTAATATACATCGTTTCGCGGCCTCCGTCAGGAGATATGAGGGCCCGGGACATATATATATATATATATATATGTAAAGTCGGTAACATCGATAAAACATGCGCCCTTTGCTGTAAAGCGCATCCCAAGCCAGCTCCTACAAAGAGGTTCGTATCCCTTACGGGCGCCCTGCGGGAGGTGGGCTCGAGGGGTCGAGTCGCTGTAGCACCTCTGTTGTCGCGGTAACACACCCAGCCATGCTTTTGTGACCGAAAACGACATGTCAGAATAAATCCCGCGTTCGAGTTTGTGTTCGGGCCGGACCGCGGACGTTTCTATTCTTACGGCGTTGTATATATCTGATATTATCTAGTACAACGGCGGGGTTAGTGAACGGCGGGGCTACACTCAACCTAACCTCCCCGCCTCGACCTACTGGCCCCACACCTCTGGCCATCTTCGGCTCCCTCTCGTGCGAGGTTCCCCGCTCGATGTGAGGTTCCTCGTCCTTTGTCTGGGTGGGGTTTCTGCAGTCTTTGTGAGGTTCCTCTTCGTTTGTCTAAGTGGGGTTCTTCGCTCTTCGTGGGGTTCCTCGCTCTCTGTGAAGTCCCTCTTCTTTTCTTTCTTTTTTTTTTGTGAGGTTCTCCACTCTGTATGAGGTTCCTCATCATTTATGTAGGTGGTACTTCTCTTTATGTTGAGGTTCCTCATCGTTTGTCAAGGGGGGTTCTTAACTGTATGTGAGGGCCCTCAGTCAGTCCGGTTCCTCACTGTCTGCAGTGATCACTTTTATTTTCTCCTGCACGTATAGTACCAATCGTCTGGTTGTGCCCCTCTAGTTCTTCTCTATTTCCATGTTATCAATCTTTCCCTCTTCCACGGCAGTTAAAGAGCAGTTTATACAGATCGCTGAAACACTTGCTACTACAAGCGCGTCATGAAGGGGGCCTTCCTTGTGCTTGGAGAGGAAACATGATGTGTGCTTTGTCGGAGTTCCTCTTGAAGGGCCAGGTCAGCTGGGAGTCTCCAATCGCCCCCCCCCCTCGGGTGACCTGAGTTGACCTCACCATGACCTCTCGCCACACACAGAAACATGCAATGATTTCTCGTGTAACCAACTTCTCCTTTGTTCAGAAGCAGCGTCGGAAGGAGAAAAAAGAATAATTCGAAAATGTTCTTTCTTTGTTCTTGTGGTTTCCAGCACAAGCACACGCACGCACACACACACACACACACACACACACACACACACACACACACACACACACACACACACACACAGACGCCCTTGGAGTTACTCTCTGAACTTGATTTTGGAGGGTCTTCTTTCCAGCAGGCCTCTTATATACAAATGAGAAGGGCGAGTGTCGTTTGGAGGGGCCCCTGTATGATTAAACTTTTGGGTAATAAGTACATTTAGCCTTAAATACTGAGGGGGGAATAAGAAAGAGGGAAGAGTGGTGCAATCAGAGATGTCAAAAGGCAAAGGAGCCTCGAGATGTGCAGTGACAAAGGTAATTAATTGGGGTCTTGACCCAGGCAAGGTTCATCACCCGATGATATTTCACCATGTGTGGTGAAGATGTGTGTAGATACAGTAGACACGCATCTTGAATTGCCGTTCGAGATGTCGCTGGAGAAAGGCAGAGTGTCAGTGGAGTGGGATGGAGCAAACGTCGTGCCCATGTTCAAGACGGGAGAAAGGGAAGAGGCGCTGCTCTGCAGACCAGTCTCCCTGACGAGCGTGGTCTGCAAGATTTTGGAAAAGACAGTCGGAGAGCAAATGGGTGACTTACAAAGTTGGTTACTTAAGTGAGAGGCAACACGATCTGGAGGGGAAAGGAATGAAATGCGAAACGAACTTCTTAGATTTCTACAAGAGAGTGAGCTCTCTTCTCGGACCTTAGGGAAGGCTGGGTGAATTATCTGTAACTGGATTGACATAATGCATTTGGAACTTTACCGCTTGGGAGGCTGGTTAAGAAACTGGATCACAGAGCTAGGGTAATGGGGGAGACTCCTCCACTTGATAGAGGATTAAGCGTTAGGATCCTGTGTGTTATAGGAACTAAGGGATTGACATAGTCACAAACCTGTCGCCAGAGTCCCACATTAGGAGAACATCAACGTCGACTCCCAAGTCCCTCACACACACACAGATCCCTGCATCTCATTTCCCAGTCGATGATATGAGTATAGAGTTGTTCTTTCCCTGTGTCCCATCCGCAATACTTTGCATTTACTCGTGTTGAATCCCGTCAACCTTTTACCGGACCAACTTTGGAATTTGCGTAGGTCCCCTTGTAAATTGATGCAACTCTACTCTTTACACCCTTCAGGGTGTTGGCGTCTTCCAAGATCATATACCAATGTGTGTCTGTGCATTTTTTCTATGTGTATGTCTGTTTGTACAGGATACTTCTATCTTGCACATATTTGCTTTAATTTTCTCTTCTTAATAAGCTTTATCAATATCTTCTCTACTCTGACGAAAGTTTTTTTCCGGTGTCACGACAGTTTTTATTGTACCCATAACTCCCTTCTTCTTTACGAAGGTACAGTTGTTCATCTATGGACGAAAATTCTAGCGTTATGCCAAAGACCCGAAGTCGAAGCTGCACAAAACCTCTTAAAAAAACTCTGTCGGTCGAGATGGAGGGTTCGGTACAGCTTCGTTCGGGTGTTTCGCGACTGTAGATCGTATCTCTTCTTGTGTCGCAGTCGAGAAGATCTGCCTTGTCTGTTTATGACAGTGGCATTGGAGACTGTAACTTAGGGTTGGGGATTCAGGCACTCTGCTGCATTATTGTGTCACTCGATCCTGTATGAGAATGGAGAATTCTGCTCACAGTATCTCTAAGTTTCTGGGAGCTGATGTTTAATTTTCGCCTCGGGTGTTGAATTTGCATATGTGCAACTAAGAGCCAGACTAATTAGATTACCTATGTACTCTCAAATTCCACACGCATGTATTGCTTTCCTAAGTACAACAATTCTTAATAAGTTACCTAAAATCTATTAGTGCTTCATACCATACTAATCATGCAGTTATCTTCCGTTCGGAAGAATTGGTTTATGTTAATCAGGATTTGCTTCGCCGGCTGCGTTCTGCTCTTCTTCTCAGTCCATTAAGAATGAGACAGAAAAAAATATTTCAATCCATAAAGATTGAGAAAAAGATCTTCATATCCTTTAAGAATGAGAAAAAAAAAAATCTCAATCTTCTGTCGTACGTGTTTACAAAGAATTCACGGTTCGAATCCCATTAACAGGAAATCGTAGTCATGATTCTCCAATGTATGGAATCGTATACGATAATTTTGCAAGACTTGCTGCTCGTGTTAGGTGTTGGATAGACCCGTGTCACGACGCAAGAAGACTCGGGAAAGCTCAGGTCTTAGCGCGAGATTTATCATGGTCTTCTAAGGTCTTTGCTTTAGATCTGAAGGAGGAGCATGAAGATGCTTAATGAATATTTGATAATCCTTAGGTCCCCGGCATGTGATTCGGGTAAGTACACAGGTCATTGTAGATATGTGATACAGGACAGATAAAGACACATTTATGTAATACGCACCATATATAATAGTTTCTCCTATATAGATAGATTTAGCCTCCATTTTCTATAGCATATGTATGACCAGTAGTCAGCCTTAGGCCTTTCACACGCATAGTCACGCGTTGTCTGGCTCCCCTGTATATATATTCCTCATTAAAGTCTTCTCCACAAAGAACTCTTTCATTAAAAACCCTACGAATTGATCACTCAACTCAGTGAACAAGTTACAGTCATGACGAAAGATTTAAGGGAATGCTAAGGCAATGGGGCTTCGTTCTTAACCTCATCATATTATTAAGTGTCTATGACTTCATCCCAACCTGAAGTAGGTGGTTTAAACGGAGACTTAAACTCGCTCTTCTCTTCCAGGTCCCGCTGGCTGACGTCCGTCATTAACGAGGAACTGTGAAGGTAAGTAATTTGTCCTTCACGTGGGAAATTTTGCCACGCCAGGGACTATGTGATCTGATTCTTTAAAAATATGTACAAACGTTTGAAATTTTTTGAGCAGAGGAGATATACAGAAACGTTTTAGAAGACTTCGTGATTTCACATTTGCAAATTTTGCAAAATTTTTTTACGTAATCGGAGATTAAAGCGATCGGAGTATTATGGTTTTTAGCGATATGTTCCACTCTGGTAACGTTAGGGGGATTTTATGGGATAATTTTTCATCAATTGGAAAAAAAAATGTAGAAATATTATTTTCTTGTGGTCTAATTTAAGTTAACTCGTCATGCATGCAACTTCATGTCAAATGAATTCTTTGTTTGGTTCTTAGCTCGATTTAAACGCCTTGCTTTGTTCTTATAAGCTGTTAGGTGAATACCGTCGCACATAGAGATTGCGTCTTCCTGTACTTTGGGTAACATTTTCAACTGTAGAATAAAGAAATATTTATCTAGTCTCCTACAAAATGTCAGGTCGCTATACAGTACAAAATCCAGGCAATATATTGTTACTCTTATCCGAAATATTGAGGAGGAATGATGTGATCTCTCGGAGTCAAAACAATAATCACTTTTGTATTCTGCTAAGGAAGTAGGTACAGAAGTGCTGTAATACATAACGAAACTGTTCAGTAGATGGGAGACACTCAGTTATCTGAAGCCAGTATATATCAAAAATATCCTGGATAATTATATACCATTAGGTGCGTTTAAATATATGTATAACCGCCATTTAAAAAAGAATGCCGTCAGTATTTCTTCATCATTAACTGAATGTAAGATTATATTCCACAATACAAGTAAATACAAGCTTTTAAGTTCAAGGGATGTAATTACCTGGAGTACCAAATACAAAGAGACATTTGCAACTCACGGTTTCCTGTTTGCATTATGAGTGAGTTAGGTACAAGAAAAGCAAATAATGAAACTCATTTCGTATCTTTTCATTTCGGGTTGTCAGACATTCGGGAAATTACCTTTTATTTACGAAAACAGGCCTGTAAGAGATTTTTTTAGTTTTTTCATTTGTTTTTTTAAATCTTGTCAAATTCTTTTTTTTTCAGATATAAGAATTGTTTAAAAATTTAGTAAAATCCTTTGGTAGATATCCTTTTGATGTTTGTTGACGCAAATTATGCATACAATATAGTTTCCATTTAAATTTTCATATTTTTAATTTCTCCAGCAAAAAGAAAAAAATTTGTATTGTATTCATAATTTTCTTTAGATATAAAGCGTTTTTAAGAAATTTATTGAAAGTGTTTTATAAACAGACTTTTGAAGTGCATGGTGTACACACTTCAAAGAGTAATTACTCTGAAAGATTCTCTTTCGTGCATTTATACAGTTAATATTTTGCACATATCAGGGCCGGATAATACAATTTTACAGCAAAAGTAGACCTTTCACTACACACACACAATATATGAATATATATATATATATATATATATATATATATATATATATATATATATATATATATATATA
>JAYMFT010208505.1:0-11547 GCA_038088735.1 Panulirus argus | reverse complement strand
CTCTATATATATATATATATATATATATATATATATATATATATATATATATATATATATCATTCGGCTCGCCAGAGATCCTTCTCATTTGGCGCTAACAATGAGAGTCGGGAAGCAACATATTTGCAAGGTCATGTCAGCCTTTGTGTCTGGCTACGTGAAACTTTTGCCTTTGTCTGCATGTAATCTTCGACCTGAGGTCACCCCACCCTCTGTGACCTGACCTGACAGGTGAAAGCTTTGACCAGACGGAATGGCAGACTACCCCTACAATAATTTTACCACATTTATAGTTTTTTTTTTTCAAATTATGCACCTAAAGGAAAATTACTCATCTGATGAACTGAGATATTTTATGGAGCTTGTTAGACCAGATTCAAGTATTCCTCTTTTGACATAATCATTAGATCTGAAGACAAGGTGACACTCGCTCTTGTCATTCATATGACGTGACAAAGCTCAGGATTATATTACCATTTCCAACTCTTACATCTCACATAAGTTCATAAACCCTTTTATCTAAATCTCTTCCTGTGTCACCACTATGTACATTGGCTCAACACTCACTGAAAGTTGATATATATACATCTGCGCTTTTTGTATCATTAGGATTAATATATATTTCATCGTGTACTGGACTCATGGAGTAGATGATAACGATTTACCTGTGGGCAAGCAGGATTCGAACGTAGTGCTACCGGCTATGATTATTGACGGGGCGGGATAGACGTAAACCTGAGTTCAATATATGATAACACTTGGATTCATTGTCCACTCAGACAGACCAACACTAACGAGATAATAAGTTTAGTATCACAGACTTGCACACCGAGACTATTAAAAAGAGTTGAGCACATCTTTGATGAGAGCTCCAAGGCTGTTGAGGAAGGGGGAGGTGAACTTTATGAAGGCGATGAAGCAGGTTTGTTGTGGGAAGTGGCGATTACCTGAGCCAGGGTCAGACTCTAGAGGGGCCAGACGCCGCAGTCTTGGTAGGAGAGCAGGGGATCGGTCCGGGTTCTGGAGGGGGTCGATACCATAAAGGTGTAGGCAAGACTTGGGAGGACAAAAGAGGATGAGGCTCTGGAGAGGCGAGTTCCTGAAGACCATACCAGCTGACGTTAGGGCCTGGAGGGTGCATCGATGATGGTGCATGAAGAGGGTCAGCTGCTCTGGGGCGGGAATCGAGGCGATCATGATCTAGAAGAGTCATATTCCCTAAGTTCTGACACAGTGTTCAGCTCTGGGGCGTCAGGTTCTAGAAAGCCTGAGTCGTATGCTTAGACAAAGACTGCTTCAGGTTCACGAGGGACGGTGTTTTAAGACTCAGACCTGGGCAAAGGCCAGATTCTGAGGGACTGGGCTAAAGTCAAGTTGTGACGGGAATTGGTGAAGTCCTGATTCTCGGGAGACTGGATGTGGGCCCAGACTGGAGGGATTAGGCGAGGGTCAGGCTTAATGTGATACGAGTCTCGAAGGACTGAACGAAGATGAGGGATTCTGTGAGGACAGAGCTTTGGCCAGTCTCCGGAGGGCCAAGCCCTGCAGGGTTGTGGTAGAGTCTGACGGCACAGGATGGAGTCAACGTCCGAAGGATCTGAGTGAGAATTCAGAATCTGGAGGGACTGTAAAAGCCCTGTCTCTTGAGGAACTAAGAAAGCGTCAGGTTCTGAAGAATATTAACGCACCAGGGTCTGGAGGAACCAGGTGAGTGTTGAGTTCTGGAGAGAGAGAACTGCAGGGCTTGATTCTCGAGGAACTGACAAGGAGCAGGTTTTGGAGCGAGTTGGCCAGGGTTCAGGCGTAGGATAGAGTGGTCAAGGGTCATTCCCACGAAAACCAGAGCAGAGGCAAGCTCTATAGGGAGTGGGAGAGGGTTTGGCTGTGGAGAACCAAGTTCCAGATGGGACGAAGTAAGAATGAGGCTTGGAAAGGACACTGGGAGGGTGAAACGTATGAAGTGGGGGAGCAGCTCTGGGTGGGATGGGAAGCTTTAGATCAACAAGGAATGTTCATATGAGGATGAAACTCCTAATGGACAGTCCCTGGTGGAGGTGGACGAGGGTGAAATGAGATGTACGAAGAGAGAATGTCAGTCCTGGTTGGGAGGCCAAAGTTGTTTGTCTGCGGACCAGCTTGGACAGACTCAGTCAGGGGCAGATTGTGAAGGGAGGGAGGCAGAGTCATGTGGGACTCGGACTGGGTGAGATAAGAACGTAAGAAGTGAGGACACTGTAAGAGGCCTATTGGCCCATGCTAGGCAGGTCCTGAGTCTGTCCACCTTACAACCAACCGACTGATCCCATAAACGCATCCAACCTTCATTTAAAGCTACCTAAAGACCTAGCTTCCACTACTGCACCTGGCAACTTATTCCATAAATCTACTACCCTGTTTCCAAACCAGTACTTACCCACATCCGACCCAAATCTATGTTTTTTATTTTTTCTAATCTAAATCCATCATTTCTTGTTCTATCGGATGGCGCCATTCTAAGGACTTTATTCATGTTACGTTTATTAATTCCCTTAATCCACTTAAAGACTTCAATCATATCCCCTATAGCCCTCCTCCTCTTAAGTGAGTGTAAATTCAGCCTTTTTGACCTTTCTTCATAAGTGAGGTTTCTAATTCCAGGGATAATTTTTGTCATTTGCCTTTGTACTCTTTCTAAACAATCCATATCACCTGCATAATATGGAGTCCAAAACTGTAAGGCATAATCCAAGTGTGGTCTCACCAACGCAAGATAAAGTTGCAATAATAATCTATGACTTTTATTGTTATCTCTGATGATCTAAGTCCCCCTGCAATTTCACTGAATCTTCATCTGAGTTTATTACGGTCTCTATTCTCGTATCATCGGCAAATTTACTTAAGTCGCTGGTTATTCCCATGTCAAATCATTAACATATATAACGAACAAGAGCGGTCCTAAGACTGACCCCTGAGGAACACCACTGGCTACATTGCCCCAGTCCGATGTAACTCCGTCGATGCATACCCTCTGCTCTCTGTCAGTGAGCCACGCCCTTATCCAATGGAATACACAACTCCCGATTCCATGTGCCGCTATTTTCCCCGAGCAGACGCTCATGAGGTACTCTGTCAAAAGCCTTGCTTAAGTTTAAGTATACGATATCATAACTCTTACCCTGATCAACAGTTTCATAAACTCTGTTAAAGAGGGAGAGAAGGTAACTGAGACATGATTTCCCTTTTGTAAACCCAAGTTGTAAATCCCTAATGAGATCATTTTTCTCCAAGTGTTCCTGTATTTTGTCCACTGTAATTGCCAGTTGATTAATTGTACAAGAGCTTAAGATCAAGATGGGCTGGATATTTCCACACATCGGATAAGCACATGGCCTAGGTACATTTAGCTAGTCAGGATGGCAGATATATATGTATATTTACAGAAAAAATACTATGGTTTATACATTATGAACATGGTTGACTGGTGTAGAGGAAGGAATAAGGTGTCTGATGTAGAGGAGGGAACAAGGTGTCTAGTGTAGAGGAAGGAAAAAGGTGTCTGAGGTAGAGGAAGGAACAAGGTGTCTGGTGTAGAGGAAGGAACAAGGTGTCTAGTGTAGAGGAAGGAACAAGGTGTCTGGTGTAGAAGACTATGTGTCTGATGCAGAGGAAGGAACGAGGTGTCTGATGTAGAGGAAGGATCAAGGTGTCTGGTGTAGAGGAAGGAACAAGGTGTCTAGAGTAGAGGAAGGAACAAGGTGTCTGGTGTAGAGGACAAAGTGTCTGATGCAGAGGAAGGAACAAGATATCTGGTGTAGAGGAAGGAACAAGGTGTCTAGTGTAGAGAAAGGAACAAGGTGTCTAGTGTAGAGAAAGGAACAAGGTGACTGGTGTAGAGGACAAGATATCTGGTGTAGAGGAAGGAACAATGTGTCTGGGGTAGAGGAAGGAACACGGTGTCTGGTGTAGAGGAAGGAACAAGGTGTCTGGTGTAGAGGAAGGAAAATGGTGTCTAGCGTAGAGAAAGGAACAAGGTGACTGGTATAGAGGACAAGGTATCTGGTGTAGAGGGAGGAATAAGGTGTCTGGTGTAGAGGAAGGAACAATGTGTCTGGTGTACAGGAAGGAACAAGGTGTCTGGTGTAGAGGAAGGAACAAGGTGTCTGGTGTAGAGGAAGGAACAAGGTGTCTGATGTAGAGGAAGGAACAAGGTGTCTGATGTAGAGGAAGGAACAAGGGGTCTGGTGTAGAGGAAGGAACAAGCTGATTGGTGTAGAGGACAAGTTGTCTGGTCAGAGGCAGGAACAAGGTGACTGATGTAGAGGAAGGAACAAGGTGTCTGGTCTAGAGGAAGGAACAAGGTTTCTAGTGAAGAGGAAGGAACAAGGTATCTGGTGTAGAGGAAGGAACAAGGTGTCTGGTGTAGAGGAAGGAACAAAGTGTCTGGTGAAGACGAAGGAACAAGGTGTCTGGTATAGAGGAAGGAACAAGGTGTCTGATGTAGAGGAAGGAACATGGTGTCTGGTGTACAGGAAGGATCAAGGTGTCTGATGTAGAGGGAGGAACATGGTGTCTAGTGTAGAGGAAGGAACATGGTATCTGGGGTAGAAGAAGGAACAAGGTGTCTAGTGTAGAGGAAGGAACAAGGTGTCTGGTGTAGAGGAAGGAACAAGGTGCCTGATGTAAAGGAAGGAATAAGTTGTCTGGTGTAGAGGAAGGAACAAGGTGTCTGGTGTAGAGGAAGGAACATGGTGTCTGGTGTAGAACAAGGATCAAGGTGTCTGGTGTAGAGGAAGGAACAAGGTGTCTGGTGTAGAGGAAGGAACATGGTATCTGGGGTAGAGGAAGGAACAAGGTGTCTGGTGTAGAGGAAGGAAGAAGGTGCCTGATGTAGAGGAAGGAATAAGTTGTCTGGTGGAGAGGAAGGAAAAAGGTGTGTGGTGTAGAGGGAGGAACGTGGTGTCTAGTGTAGAGGACAAGGTGTCTGATGTAGAGGAAGGAACAAGGTGTCTGGTGTAGAGGAAGGAACAAGGTGTCTGGTGTAGAGCAAGGAACAAGGTGCCTGGTCTAGAGGAAGGAACAAGGTTTCAAGTGTTGAGGAAGGAACAAGGTGTCTGGTGTAGAGGAAGGAACAAGGTGTTTGGTATAGAAGAAAGAAAAAGGTGTCTGGTGTAGAGGAAGGAACAAGGTGTCTGGTGTAGAGGAAGGAACAAGGTGTCTAGTGTAGAGGAAGGAACAACGTGTCTAGTGTAGAGGAAGGAACAACGTGTCTAGTGTAGAGGAAGGAACAAGGTGTCTGGTGTAGAGAAAGGAACAAGGTGACTGGTGAAGAGGACAAGGTGTCTGGTCAGAGGCAGGAACAAGGTGACTGATGTTGAGGAAGGAACAAGGTGTCTGGTGTAGAGGAAGGAACAAGGTTTCTAGTGTAGAGGAAGGAACAAGGTGTCTGATGTAGAAGAAGGAACAAGGTGTCTGATGCAGAGGAAGGAACAAGGTGTCTAATGTAGAGGAAGGAACAAGGTGTCTGGTGTAGAGGAAGGAACAAGGTGTCTAGTGTAGAGGAAGGAACAAGGTGTCTGATGTAGAGGTAGGAACAAGGGGTCTGGTGTAGAGGAAGGAACAAGGTGACTGGTGTAGAGAACAAGGTGTCTGGTGTAGAGGAAGGAATAAGATGTCTGGTGTAGAGGAAGGACCAAGGTGTCTGGTGTAGAGGAAGGAACAATGTGTCTGGTGTAGAGGAAGGAATAATATGTCTGGTGTAGAGGAAGGAACAAGGTGTCTGGTGTAGAGGAAGGAGCAAGGTGTCTTGTGTAGAGAAAGAAAAAAGGTGTCTGGTGTAGAGGAAGATACAAGGTGTTTGGTGTAGAGGAAGGAACAAGGTGTCTGGTGTAGAGGAAGGAACAAAGTGTCTGATGTAGAGGAAGGGACAAGGTGTCTGATGTAGAGGAAGATACAAGGTGTTTGGTGTAGAGGAAGGAACAAGGTGTCTAGTGTAGAGGAAGGAACAAGGTGACTGGTGAAGAGGACAAGGCGTCTGGTGTACAGGAAAGAATAAGGTATCTGGTGTAGAGGAAGGAACAAGGTGTCTGGTGTAGAGGAAGGAACAAGGTGTCTTTTGTAGAGGAAGGAACAAGGTGTTTGATGTAGAGGAAGGAAGAAGGTGTCTGATGTAGAGGAAGGAACAAGGTGTCTGGTGTAGAGGAAGGAACAAGGTGTCTGGTGTAGAGGAAGGAACAAGGTGTCTTTTGTAGAGAAAGGAACAAGGTGACTGGTGCAGAGGACAAGGTGTCTGGTGTAGAGGAAAGAACAATGTGTCTGGTGTAGAGGAAGGATCAAGGTGTCTTTTGTAGAGGAAAGAACAAGGTGTCTGATGTAGAGGAAGGAACAAGGTGTCTGGTGTAGAGGAAGGAACAATGTGTCTGGTGTAGAGGAAGGAACAAGGTGTCTGGTGTAGAGGAAGGAACAAGGTGTCTGGTGCAGAGGAAGGAACAAGGTGTCTGGTGTAGAGGATGGAATAAGGTGTTTAGTGTAGAGGAAGGAACAAGGTATCTGGTGTAAAGGAAAGAGTAAGGTGACTGGTGTAGAGGAAGGAAAAAGGTGTCTGGTGTAGAGGATGGAATAAGGTGTCTGTTGTAGAGGAAGGAACAAGGTGACTGGTGTAGAAGAAATAACAAGGTGTCTCGTATTGAGGAAGGAACAAGGTGACTTTTGCAGAAGAAGGAACAAGATGTCTGGTGTAGATGAAGGAACAAGGTGTCTGGTGTAGAGGAAGGAACAAGTTGTCTGGTGTAGAGAGTGGAACAAGGTGTCAGGTGTAGAGGAAGGAACAAGGTGTCTGGTGTAGAGGAAGGAGCTCGGTGTCTGGTGTAGTAGAAGGGATGAGGTGTCTGGTGTAGAGGAAGGAACAAGGTGTTCAGTGTATAAGAAGGAACAAGGTGACTGGTGTAGAGGAAGGAACAAAGTGTCCGGTGTAGAGGAAGGAACAAGGTTTCTGGTTTAGAGGAAGCAACAAGGTGTGTACTACTGAGGAAGGAACAGGTTGTCTGGTGTAAATGAAGTCACAGGGTGTCATATACATGGGAGGGAAGAGCGAGTGTATCAAGGATATGGGAGAATTGCTTTACGTGTGTGGGAGTCATGAGAAAGAGATGCGTGGGTCAAGAGTCAGTCGATGGACGGTCTGGTATGTGAGGCGAGAAGTCAAGCACGTCTGCTTATAACGCTTGTCTTCTGAGACACAATGATCGGTCAGCAAACTTACGTTTATTTTACGTGCGTGTGTGCGTGAGGGACAGTGAATGCGGAAGGCCAGACATATTGGAACGTTGTCAAGATTACAGTTCTCTCACGAGCTGAGGCGACTCGTCAGGAGAGAGCAGAAGGCGGTGACCCAAAACATGCAACCAATGGTGAGGAAAGTTCTGTTTGTCTCCCTCCCTCCCGGTGTCACTGACTGCCAACGCTAGAGTTATATCAAGAACAGATACTAGTGCAGCAACTGATACCATGTCGACAGTCATGCTGTCTGTGAGGAAGGGGAGGCAGTGTCTCCACCACGGCTGTGGAGGAGATGGTGGTGGTGTGGTGGAGAGGAAGGCTACACACGAGGTTCTCCAGCACGTGTCACTCCAACACACACACACACACACACCAAGACTTTCCTCCCACGTTTATCCCTAACCCATTGTCTACCACACGTCTGTATGGTTCCCTCCACACACACCACAACAGTAACACGATCCTGTTACTGGCTGGTTGTCCATGTGGAACGGCGGCACTGACGCGGGCACTGCACAGGTCAATGAGGAACTGACGTCCGGCCAGCGGTCTCTAGGTTACGGAGGCCGAGTGCCACACGCGGCTCCCTGCCACCAGCACACGCACCCGCTCCCGCTCACTACTGCCTCGGTCACCAGGGTCTGACACTGGCCCCCACACGGACTGACTACTGCCCAGGTCACCAGGGTCTGACACTGCCAGCCACACAGACTCACACATACTCATTACTGCTTACTTCCTAATGTGCACCCAGGAGTCCCTTCTATCTTTATGGAACTCCCGAAGCGCTCGGAAAGCCGGACACGTCCACCGAAAGGGACCATAGGTCGTGATGTATGTGTGTCTATGTTGGGCGAGTACGGGGCAGATGAGCAGTAAGTGTACGGTGTCTTCACTGTGGTGGTTGCACTGTAGTCATGAAGGGTCCTGGAATGTTCTGGATTGGGATTTGTAATTATATCGGGATGGTGATGTCCAGAGCGTAGGCGGGAAAGTTTGATTCGTGTTTGTCTGGGAATTGTGGTTTGAGATTAGAGTCTGTGTAATGGAGTGGTGTTGAAGACTTAGTTGCTTCTCGGGTTATATCAGTGTGTATGGGTTTTGTCAGTGTTGGGGATCTGTAAGTAGAGGTTAATGAAGTGTGAGGAAGAGGTAGGCTCTTCATTTCTACTTGGGGGTTGGTAGTTATGGAGTGGTTTGCGTAGGAGAAGTCTAGTGCTGTTCCAAAGAACTGAGTGCCCAGCATGTTGAGGTGGGACTGTACTGAGAGGATCTTTTGTTTCATTCTGTAAGTGCTGAGTATTTGTGGTTACTAGGCAGCCGGTAATTGTTCTGATTGCTCTATTTTGTGTGGTTTGTAGCTTTGTTATATTTGCTTTTAAGGGAGAGGAAGACCAGGCATGTGAGGTGCGGATGAATTGTTTGTATAGGATGTCGATGGATTCTTTTTCATTTGCAAATCCGTTGCCACATGGTTCTCTAAGGGCATCAAGTCTGCATGTTGCATTCGCGTTGATGGTTTCAGTGTGGCGAGTGAATGTCATGTGTATGTTGTATATGATGCCAAGAATAATTGGTGTTTTGTTCAGTGGGAGTAATTGTACTTAAAAGGTGACTGGAGGGTATGAGTTTGATTCGTGTCTTTCTGGGCTTTAGAGAGAGACTGAGGACTGCTCTGGAGATGCAGACATTCTCTTCTAGGTGAGCCACTGTTCCTGTTTTGTAATGCAGTACTACATGTTTGTTGTTAGGATATCGTGATGTGATTGTGACATCATCTGCGCATGAATGAACCTTATGTTGTGGCTTGCTGGAGGTAATAGGAGGTCATGTAGAAAGAGAGTTGGAGGAAGAAGTGCTCCTTGGGGAACTCACGTGTAGAGTTTCAGAGTTTTACGGGTGAATCACTGAGAGTGACTTTTGCTTGGCAACCGGCTATGAAACTGGTCAACCACTTTTTGTCATTGTTATGGAGAGTGGTGTCAATAGTTTTTTTTTGTGTGAGGATGTGTGTCCGGGGGTTAGTGTCAAATGCTTTCTTGAAGTCTGGTGCCATTAGCACTCTGCAGGAAATGGGTTGTGGTTGGTTGAAGCCATAAATGATATGCTGTTTGAAGTCGGTGTGCAGTGCAGTGGTGAAGTGGTTGGGTATGAAGCGTAGAATGTTTTGTTTGATTCTTTTGCTGATCAGTTTAACAGTGTTCACTGGGGATAGAAGTGATAGAGGGTGAGATAGAGAAGGGATAGTTGGGTGGTTTGAAGGGTCTTTAGGATTGGTGTTGTTCTGGCAAGTTTCTAGATGTTAGGGATTTTGTCGTATAGCCAGGAGGGATGGGTTGAAGATATTTGGAAGTGCGTGGATTGTAAGTGGGACATAGTTTTTATCAGTGTAAGTTTGATATGCTGTCGGGGTCTGTAGCACGAGGGTTCTTGAAGGTTTTAATGGCAGTAATTTAAATTGTATCAAGGTGGGTTGGCAGTTGTTTCTAAATGGTTTTTGTGTTGGTTTTTCATGACCTTCCAGATCAGTTGTGAGGTTGGTTTTTGGCTAATTTCGAAGTAATATCACACGAGCATGTTTGCGTGGTATTTAGAAGAAGGGATGTTATTGGAGTAGGTCAGAAGTGCTTCGTCAGTAGGGGCAAGTTTGGTGCAGTGAGTTTGGGTCTTCCTTAACGTGCTCCAGAGGTAGTTGCTGTAGGTCTTGTGGTTCACTGTGTCGAGAAACGAGTGTCAGTTTGCAGTCTGCCTTTCGGTGATCATGTCTGTGTTGGTTTTATTCAGATTTTGAATTTCATTTTTTTGTCTAATTTCTACTGATGGTGAGCGGTTTTGTCTAGCTGTTTTCTTTGCTGTGTGAGTTGCATAAGTCATGGGGAAAAGTAAGGGTTACATTTCTGTCTGTGTCCTTGTATGTACATTTTCGCTGGCTCTGTTGATGCCGATGAAGTGTGGAGACTGCATGATCAAGGAATGAGAATTACACGTATACTAAAGTTTTGAAGCATTGTTTCCATGTACTATGTGAGGGCTGGAGTGTTATCTGGATGGGCAGGTGGTTCTGTGGAGAGTTCGTGTTCTGTAGTTGTCAATGAGTGTATTGCTGGTGAACAGGTGATGTCTAGCGAGATGGGTTGCTGAAGGTGGTGGGTTGGGAGTCTGGTTGGACGGTTGCCCAGGTTGGGGATATTGAGAGGTTATAGTGAATGTTGAGCCAAGTGGAATGATGGGTACTGAAATCTCCACAGAGGCAGACGGTGTGTATGCTAATCAGGTTTTGCAGTTGGGGAGCATATCTGTAGGGGCACGTGGACGGGAGAAGTATGCTGGTTAGATTAGATACGTTTATTGAGATAAAGAATATGCAGAATCTCAAATGAATGAAGTGACAGTATGTAGGTGTTGTGTTTTGATTAACGCTATGAGGTTTCATTGTTGTGAACTGTATTTCTAGTGTTGTCATCGTCTGTGAGTTGTTCTGTGTTGCAGCTGGTGTTGGAGGATGGCATGGACGAGTATTCTGACCCCTCCTCCCTGTCCTTTTTGTGTTTCTTGTCATACAGTTGCGTAGTTGTACAAAGGTGGGAGGGAGAACTTGGATGCCAGTCTGGTTTCTTGGATGAGCTCTGTGGGGATGTTGTGTTCTCTGAGATGGTGGAGTATTTCTGAGTGTTTACTTCTGATGCCGTTGGCTTTGAGTCGCAGGACGTTTAGTTTGTCGCTGGGTTTTTCGTTTGTGACGAATGAGACTGTGCGTTTGGTGCCGTTGTTTGTTGGATATTTTTGCTGGTGAGGAGGGTGGGTTTGTTAGTTTTTTTTGGGGGAAGTTGCTTTCTAAGTGGTAGCTACATGTCTACTGCTCTGAGTAGTCTTTTGTAGATGACAGTGATGTACAGTGGAGGTGATACCAGTGAGTGTAGTTAGAGCATCTGATGGAATAGTGCTATTTGGTGATAGGCATTTGGCGCAATGGCCAGAGATGTACTAGTGGTCCAGGGGTTGTTGTAATGTCATCATCTTGCATTAGTTCGTGTGTGTGCGTGTATATATATATATATATATATATATATTATTTTTTATACATATTCGTCATTTCCCGCGTTAACGAGATAGCGTTAAGAACAGAGGACTGATCCTTAGAGAGAAAAATCCTCACTTGACACCTTTCTCTGTTCCTTCTTTTAGAAAAGTCAAAACAGGAGGGGAGGATTTCCAACCCCCCACTCCCTCCCCTTTTAGTCGCCTTTTACGACACGCAGGGAATACGTGGGAAGTATTCTTTCTCCCCTGTCC
>JAYMFT010208494.1:0-11547 GCA_038088735.1 Panulirus argus | reverse complement strand
CTATATTTCAATTAGGGCCCGGCCTTGATGTGGACTTTTGTCCGTGACTGGAGCCTTCAACATAAAAAAAAAACATAACTAAGCCTTAAGCAAAATGATAACCTCACCTGAACAATTAGATCGAGCAGTGTTTGATCATCGGCTGTGTTTACAAAGAACGCTCCTATTTCTTGCAATCATTACGTGTGGGCAGCACGTACCAACTTTTAATAGCGTTACTAATTCCCAGTACACAGTGTTGAATCTTGGATATCTCATCATTCACATTAAAAGATGTATTTTAAGTGTCTTAAAGACCCCTCACCCTAGACTTCTTTTTACATATCAGTCACTCTTTCCAAGCAAAACAGTAAAGCTAAACACAATAAAAATATCTAACAATCATCTCACCTCTCCTAGTTTCTCACGAAAGACCTCATGGAACCCCAGCAAGATTTTTATGGAACTCAGTTTGAGAACCCTGATCTAAGGGTCCTCCCTGGGTTTCATGAGTTGTCAAAGGGTTCACCCTGTGTCCCAGAGGTGCTCTCTAAGGACTTGATTTATAAGTGGCAGAAGAAAGATGATACTGTGTCAAGGATCAATGATAATATTGTAAAAGAGGAAAGTCGTAAACTTGCCACATTCAACGATTTGCATATTTAACAGGAACTGCCATGTAACAGATGACCAACGCAGATTGCAATACCGTTGGCAGAGTGTCATAAGGGCATATACCAAACAGACATATGGAGAGTTCTTTCAAAATTGCTTATGAAATAACACGAAGCATTATATGAGAGAATGTAACGTTTGCTAACATCTTAAGCCCATTATAAGGGACTCATGACATTCTGTTCCTCCACTTTACCTTCTCAGTACAATCCCTTCATTATACCTTCCTAAACAGACACTATGCAAAAAATAATAAAGGTCGATGCCAGGCTAAGGGTTGGAGAATCTTTAACATGTGGCCTAGAGCCGTAGGCACGTTTGACAATCCTTACTATCGTTTTGTGCATGTGTGTGAAGTTATAAGGCGCTGAACAATGAATATGTCTGTTTTATCGAGCGTGCTAGCAGACATACTTATGCGGCCCAGGTTTCCACGATTACCGACTTATTTATATTATACATATATATATATATATATATATATATATATATATATATATATATACTTTTGTAATGCAGGAAGGCTGCTGGCGTATGCCTATCTTTCTTGAAGTTATGCTTTTCTTTGATATTAGAACAGCGAGTATCACCTTAACTACTGGAAATAAACCGATTAGTCATTACGGCAAACATGGGGCACAAACTGGAAATGTTCTAGATATCAATTACAAGACACTAATATATTATATAGACTGAAAAATAATACAAAATCAGGTGCATTTGCGTATTACTGTTTATGGCGAACAGCTTTGATGTTATGGCTCAATACTTTTGACAGATACAGCCAGATGATCATGAAATGAAAACAGCTACACCTGGGTCAGTTAGTCAAGAGAAAATACCAAGTAACTCATCCCTGAGACCAAGTTATCACTACATCCAGTAATATTGTATGCATAACTTTTCATGCATGGGTAAACAATACATAACCAGACATATACCAATGGTACATGGGTACGTATACATGGGCAAGGACAATAAAACAATCCCTGTTGATTCAGTGTCAAGGTAACCGTATGGAGTGCGAGCTCTTAAGTGTATTGGAGTAAGTTTTGTGCGTGTTTATGTTAATAACATTTGCGCAGTATTACTATCGTTTCTCGGATTTCTGCCATCTCCACTGAACTCGAATACCCAAACTCAGTTACCGAAATCCTTCAGCTCTATGAATTTAAAGTGAAAACTGTAGGTGTGTCCTCGCGTCCATCACCGCTGCCAGGCGAGCGTTCAGAGAAACTGGACTATCCACAGAACAATGTATTACGATAACTATAAAAATTGTGCACTAGAGAAATTATTTCACGTAAAGCTAATTAAATCAGTTGTGGCCATCATCGTCATATGACCACGCTGACTAAAAATCAATTGGTTTTACAGGGGGAAAAATGGAAAGTTGCCTTGAAATTACTTTCCTTGTTTACTGGGTCGCCTTGAGGTTAAACACCACGTTGTCTGCCTCACAGCAGCCTCCAGTGCCTTCACCACTCAGGGACGAGAGTTCACACACACACCCACCGCGAGCGTACAAAAAGATTCTCAAATTTACAGTCTTTCCTTTACGTTAAAAAGTTAAGAGGACTTGCAAGCAATATCAAAATGTCGATACTGTAAATACACGTGACATATTCAAGAAACTGATAATATTAAAGCCATTTAGAGGCTCAAGACGGAAAGGAAAGCTTACAAAATTTGAGTGACCTTTGTCAGCATGGTGAAGAGTCAAAGTTCGCTCAGATAAAAGTGATTATGAAAGCAATACAGGACAACAAATGTGAGAAAATGGCACACTTTGGAACCAATGCAGGATACAAGATAACATCTGCAGCGCTGATCAGCTCCTTGCTAGCCTATTCCATCTTCGCCACCCTCCTACTGTACAGGTAAGGTTTGCTCTGCTTGTTTTAAATGCATCGATTATCTATTACGTGTCAAGGATGAACTGAACACCCATGATTTACAGTCTTTCGATAAGGGATTGGAGACAAGTCCAGTGAAAGTGTAAATAGTTTAGCGATAGGTTTTAAGCTCTAAATGATGGGGTAAAATAATAACACCGTCTTAATTTGTGCAGGTCTAGTACCGAAATAAGATATATCAGTCTGATCTGCAAGGTCCCACAGTTAACGGCCTTACACTGTGGGGCGGATTTCTCTCCACCCATTTCCCGCCTTTATTGGAAGTTATACGCTCCTATGCCCCCTCGCCTTTCCACAATCGTAACCCACAGATTAACTTCCCCACGCCTTTGACAATCGTAACCCACAGATCAACTTTATGCTGTAATTTGTGTCGACATGAGATAGACTACCAAAAACAACAGATGCTATACAAGAAAATGAACACCGATAAATTGTACATTGTTCTATTCATCCAGAGATTTGGTAGATACATAGATCATTCAAATTCTGATTATAGGAATATGATACTGCTACCATAAGAGGCTTGGAGTTATGATACGGAGTTCAACTCAAACTGTGTGAGGAATGGGGTGTGTTTAGGGAAGTAGTGCTGGCATGTGCGAGAGAAGTATGTGGATGAGGAAGATGGGCAGGATGTTGTTGTTGATTGAGATTAAACCTCCTTACAACACAGGAGGTGCGGGCCCTATGATCTAGGGCGGCCCGCTGGTGGTGAGGAACCTAAGCACTGGGCCAGGGGGGGGGGATTGTTATCCCCCCATAGGTCACACGAGAGCCAGGCTCCCTTTGCTGGGTAGAAAAGAGGGTGCCGAATGGTAGGCTAGCTTTCAAGTAAAAAAGAAGACGGAGTTGTATAGGTATTACGTTCTTGAAGGGATTGCGAATAAGCGACAAATGTGCAAGAGGAAGAAGCGGCAGGAGGTCAAGGTGAAAGTTCCAATCGTGCATATTATATAGACTTAATAAGCTCAACTTGTGTCTACCATTTAGTGGTCTTAAAAAAAAAATTACTCAGCTGATACTAGAAGCAATATATTTATTGTTATTGTAGTTGTTCATGACTTGTGACAGACAAAGATGTTTGCCATTAGGAAATCAATAGTGACTAGCTAATTTTGACTGATAATCCCGATATGCGACTCATTGTAACTATGGCAGGAGAATGGAACACAAACTGAATAATTTCACTTTCAGAGTTAGGTACTTTAAAGGCACAGTTAAATGTAATTAAAATAATGAAACGAGCTTTGATGTTTGTAGGAGCGATCTAACTTGTAACTTTTTATACCAAATAATAATTCCTTTCAATAACGAAACTTGCATGAATAATTAGCATAAAATTACGATAAAATACTACAGTAGCGCAATACTTCATTCAAAATACTATACAGCAATGGTAAAACAGTGCACTTACGTAACAGTGGTGTTATATGTAAACCAAATTTTCTCGAATTCCAAGAGGGATGTATCTTCAGACAAAAGTATATTAATCTGATTTGCATCTAATGTCAGTCTAATTACTAAAAAATGCGAAACGTAAAATAGTATTACTCGAATGCACACTATACCCTACCAGGGTACGCTCTTAATTATCGTACGTTTCATTGAAAGTTAACTTCATTAACAACGGATGAGCGGACTTAAGGATTTTGTGGACTGCTTGAAATTTATCTTCACAAGCAAAGCCATGAGATTTGGAACTTTATGAAGTGAATTTTCAAATGTCCATAACTTATCATTTTGAAAGTCACGTTCACCAAAATTATAGCAGTTTTGACATTAAGAACTTAAATCATTCCTGACATGCGCTAACTGAAGATATTTTCTTTATAATGAGACAATTCTACCTTGCGTTAGACTATTTTACATGCATTCCACCCCGATACTTTCCCACTGTTGCAGTGAAAAAATTACATCGTCCGTAATGAAAATAAACTTTGTTAGGTATTTTGTGATCTGGTCGGAAAATTTAAAGAATTTGAAATATTAAAAGGCATCTTAACGGTTTACTGAAGCTTAAGTAAAAGGGCATTTCTGAAAAGTCAGTAACAATGAAAGGACTTGTCAGATTATTTTTCAAGTAAACAAATTTTTAAGGTATCAACCCTTGTGAAAATAGTTTTCATAAAATTAACCGAAATAGTCTAACGTTATGTAATAGACTGAGTTCAAGATATTTACATAATATACTGTAACAAGTAAATGACAAGTATTAATAGGAAAAAAATGCAACGATGTCTATTACTGAATTTTTATGAACTAAATTTATTTAGTATCGTTTTGTCGACTATGGAAATTCGTGCTCTGCATGACGATATTATAACTTTATAATAAGGTGGCCAACGGGCGTGGCGAGTAATTTTGTCAATTGTGAATTTCATAAAAACGGCCTTATTACGACAATGGTTATGAATTTACGTTGTTCAGTGTTAATCTGTTGAAATTATGGATATTATATGAACGCAGAACTTTGCTACCCCGTCAATCTTTTTACCATATTTATAATTTAAAATTATATCACTTTGATACTTACGTACTTGCATGACGGTAAAATAAGAAAAGCTAATGGATAAATTACCAAAGTTTCAGGCATCACATGGTTTATGGATAGTAGCACCGATAAAGGGGTACATTTAAGTTCATTATATCCTAAAACCAGGCATTTTTGCTTTCCTTAAAATTTATAAGGAACGGTGTGACACTGAGCTCAAAAGCAGGACTTGTCCCGCCGAAGTCAGGGCGTTTGGTCACTTTACCCAAACACAGATGAAACTCAACTAGCAAAGGAGTTTATATGAAAAAAGTAAATGATTTACTTACCTTACGCCGCCCGCTAGTTGTATGGTTGAGTAAACAAACTTTCATTTTTACATATACGTGTACAATTTTTCCAGGTAACCTGACTGTATTTAAGCACTGTAAATAATTTCTAAGGCTGTTGCACATACATTAGTTATCATCACTTTACGGAACATATATTTTCACTATATTGTTCACAGGCCAGTACACTGCAGTAATTTTACGTTTTTCTTGATCAATTGTATGTAATAATTTTTTTCCCGTTTACTCTCACTTTACACATTTTTCATCTTTAATCATGAATCATTACTCACAGTTTGGTAGATGAGTGACATGTTAATATGGCCAAAAGTGAGGGATTTGAACAGCTAACCAGACCCCATACAAGATTGGATAATGCTGTTTATCAGTCACCACTTCCTGACCCCCAGTCAGTTCCCAAACACAAACTAATCACTTAATTTGTTTTTATAACACCATAAATGTAATTATTTTTAATTCTTGTCACAAATCATTCTTTCTAGAATATAAATCACTCGCACTCTAAATTTTCCCGCGATTTGTCGGCACTGTAATCCTAACGGTGATACAACTTTTGCACTTTACAAAAGTCAGAGATAATACAATGATCACATTTACTTTATCGTTGTCTTCGTGATTCACTTTGTCATCACGAATTAAAGAAATATACCACACCAATATTGCACGGTACGAGTCTCGCAACCTTCCTCTTTGGAGGTTAAGGAAAATCTGATGGTGCTGACAGTCCTGTGTTGAAGCCTGGTACCAATGGGATCATAACCACCAGTTTGACTACTGAACCAGTAATTAGGCCTTGACAGAGACAAAGTAAAATACATATGCCTGGTGCCTTTATTTTTCTGTAGTAAAAAAACAGAGCTTTTAATGCTGTGAATAATATTATTCTGTTCATTAGCAGTCTAGACAAGCCCCAGCGTACGTAAACACCAACAAATGACTGGACGGGGCACTCCAATTCAAAGGCATCATGATAGGTATACCAACGCTTTATGACCTTGCTGCGTAGGTCTTTTATTATCTTTTTTATAGTGACTGACATGGCACGGGCATGATGTAATATGTAAAGCAAATACAGTACCAATCCCTTCCTTCAACATCAGGAGTTGCAGTTTAGACACAATTGACAGTTCTTGATAATCTTCCGTAATGTTAATACAAAGGAATTCAGACAGCAACAGACCCTTTGAGGCTGTGTGATAGTGGAAGATATCAAACTTACAGAGTAGTGAGGTTAAGTTAGAAGGTATACAGATAATTCAAAGAGCATAACGTGCAAATTGTCATTTTTATTATGGAGACGCAAATAAAAGTCGTGGACTGGAAGCGGAGTACTTATGAAGTATTCTTAAACGTATCTATATGTACTGCTTACATCCACTAACTGGTAGATCGTTCCATATGTTAACAATCCTTTTGAAGTACTTCGCCTCATTCGAGGTAAATCGTTTGTCTACGATTTGTAACCATTGCTACGAGTAAAATCAGACGAATCAAGTTTAATTAGGTAGCTTGATAGATCAAGATTATTAAAGCCTTTTATCACTTTGAATACTTGTATAAGATCACCTCAACTTTTGATGTGTTCTTCGCCAAACCGGACGTTCTCACGTCACAAATGGATCTTTTAATTTCGTTAAGTAACAACAGCAACCTCTGCATTTTGGTTTGTTGGACACCAGGTTAGTTGAAGTAGTTGCCGCCTCATGTGTTTTATTCTTTGATTAAGACGGCCTATCAAGCGGTACCAACTCGGGATGGGTTCTCGGATTATGAACGCGTTTAGAAAACACTTCAGCTAACCTCTTCCTGGAAGTGTATTAAAGGTATGCATAACGACTGTTGACCTATAAATAAAGTTGAGCAAGAGGTGCAGATTGGTCATCATAATCATCCATACATATGAGAGGACGATTGTTTATACCCATTTAGACTTCCGCCTACACAGTCGCCATCTCACCTGAAAACTTTGTGTGTAGTTTTTCTGACTACCTCACTCTTAGGTTGCAGCCACTCTTGCTCGAAACATAGGCTCGGAACCTGTTCATGAACATGGTCATAAAGATGCTCGAAGCATTCGTGTCACAAACATGTCGATAACTGTCGGATTTATGTTGGTGCCACTTGCCAACGAGGCTTCTTGCTGCCGACATAAATGTAACATCCAGACTAGTTTGCAAATGAAACTTCGTAATTAACAGAATATAACTGGGCAATTCGTATGTATGGTTACACAAGACATGCATACCACCAAGCCAATTGAGCTATTTAAACTTCACAGGGGGTTCACCCGATGAGACGCACTCACGGGCCGCCCAGAGGCGAGCGCATAGGTTCGAATCCTGGTTGCGGCAGTCAGTCCACAGTCAACCCAGCTGTTCATCCACCTTAGGGTTTGGTCGATAAAATGAGTACCTAGCTCAGGCTAGGGTATATATATATATATATATATATATATATATATATATATATATATATATATATATATACAGTAGCGTTAATGAGGCTTTGATTAAGGCCTCAGTTGCCCATGCCGTCTCAGCTAACATAAAAAAAGGAATTAACTTTCCAAGCAGCTCCTATCTACCCAACTTCGTCTCACACTCTTATTACTTCTATATACGTTTCATCTGACTTCTTGCTTACCAACGCGTCTTGCCCACACAATGCAGTATCCACGCCCAACACTAGCGCCTCAACGCAGCCCTCTCCACCGCACATCGCTTCGCCAACGCCCCCAACTCTGCCCTCTCCACCACACACCGCACCATCATTAGAACAACAAACATACTAATAAACAAGCCGAACTTCCTCACAGGGTAAACATACTACCGATTATGTTGTGAGAGTCAATATTGGTGCGCCGTTTGTGATAGGGGCACTTGACCTCTGACCTCGCACCTGAATGTGACTGGTGATTAGATAAGGTGGGCCTCGTTAAGAGGAGCCGAGGAACCTCTGTCCCTACATAACCTTTATGTAGAGACCTGGGGACGTAGGAGGGGGTGGGGCGACCGGGGCAGGGGTGGGGGTGTGTTGCCCGTGGTGGACCTGGTGGTAGTGGTAGGGCAGCAGGCAAGGGCGTCGTGCTAACGTAGAAGGGGCAGAAGCAGGAGGAGGGGATGGGGCAGAGGATGACCCAGGAGGTGGTGTGTGGTTGTGAGAGATACCGGCAGTGGCGGTAAAGAGGGCCGTGCCACTGTGGTGGTTGCAGTGGCGATGGTGATGATGCTGTTATAGTCAGTTAACATGGAAGGCTTTGATGCAGTGGTGTTCGTCATGGCCGCTGTTAAGGTAGACTGACAACTGTTATGGTGCTCTGACTGGTATCATAGTGAGTCGACAGTTGTTATGGTGAGTTCATGACTGTTTGTGAGAAGCTGACGACAGAGGTTATGGTGATTGTGGCGCTGGTCGTGTTAGTGCGTGGATGTGGTGAAGCTGGCAGTGGTGGCAGTCTGTAGTCATTGTGGTGTGGTGGTAATGTGCAGTGGAGGAGATATGGTGATCGTTGACAGTTATATGAGCTCATTAAGACGGAAAAGTAACATCTCAATTCATACTCGAGCAACTCCTGAGACCATAGTCAAGCAACACCTCAAACCATAGCAAAGCAACACCTCAAACCACAGCAAAGCAACACCTCAGACCACAGCAAGTACTGGAGGACGCAGTCGTGAGTCTGCGTGTGGCTCTCCCGGATGCCTGCTCCCGCACCAGAGGCAAGGGTCATCCTGGTGCGTGCATGACCCGTCCCAGTGAAGTCCTCCCCACACAGGATCATCACATGTATACTTATACACATGTATCTATTCCTATTATCTATCTGCTTATTAGATTGATACTTCGTCGGCCGTCAGATTAATCACCTCCTCATGTGTGAGCGATGGCAACATTCAGCAGCCCTCAGGGCAGCAGCTGAGGACAATGGTAACCTTGTGTAATGTATTTCAGTGCGATCGACTGAGTCATTCCGCAACGCTGGTTGCACAGCCACGTACGTCCACTGGCTTGTGTGGGACGTGTATAGCTGGTGACGAGGGTGGTGACGGGACTGGAGACGCTGGTGCACGTCACGGTGAGGATGGAATACGTGGGAAAACCTGGCCATTCGTCACTTGGCCGGTGGTTCTCCCTGGCCTGTGGTCCCTTGGCCAATGGTCCCTTAGTCATGGCTCCCCTTAGCCAAAGGTCCCTTAGTCTGGGGCTCCCCCTGGCCAATGGTTTCTTAGCCTGTGGTTCCCCACCCCATGACCAGTGGTCCCTTGGCCGACGGTTCCCTGTACCCAACCGGAGGTCACTTGATGCCGTGGAGGGCGCCTGTGATGGAGCCAAGAACCGAAGAAAGCTTTCCAGTACCACGCCATTTCCAGTGAAACACACCGCAGATGTGTCACCCACTCGCTCGTCAGTATCAGCTTAAAAAACTAATGTTTTTTAGCTCAAGGACTCCTCCCCAGGATCGGCACCGGGAACCCCCTTCTTGAGGAAGGCATTCAGTCTGAATAATCGATTAAGCATCCTTTGTTAAGTCTGTAGACTGATGGCAGTATTTTCGACCAGCAGCCTGATATGTTTACGAAGGACGTCCCACATCTAAATGGTCGATTTTATCTACTTTTTGCCACAAGGGCGACGGATTTATTGCACACTCCCACCCACCCTGTGGGCGGTGGAGAATAAGGAGATACAAAGGGCACAAAAGTTCTGATAGACTGGGCCTCAGTGGTCCACTGGCACGCTACATGGCGAGCGAAATGTTAGCAAGGAAAACGGACAGCATGGGATGAATTATTCAGTAACTCACATAGTCAGTGAACTGTTTACAGACGCTGAACAACAATGATCGGATTATGTAACGAGTAATAATGGTCCAGTCCGTTTTGGCAGGTCCCACACAGCGAGTCCGCTCAGGCAGTTGGGTGAAAACATGCAAGCCCGTCTGAGGCAGGTCTCGTCAACCACCGTAACTACCACTCGCAACAGTTGACACTCATTCCTGACATTGTTTTTCTGTATATTTGGGCAGTCTTGGAAGCACAGTTTTATAGACAATCGCATTAGAGAAAGCCATGATATAACTGGCACCCCTGAATCTTGGATAGATATTGAAGTCAGATATCGTTGCCGAACATGCACCTCCAAAGTACACTTTGTCTGACAGTGACATAGAAAACAAAGTAGGTGATGAAATCTACCCGTTAGTTAAAGTTAATCTTATTCCTGTACCGAGAAATGTGATAGCTATTGATAATATCGACTGATTTTTATAGAAGTTGAACATAAAATTTGTCAGAAGATGACAGGAAAATTAGTTTACATGCCCCCAGAAAAGATACTATGGTTACAGGAAGGACTTCATGACCAGTTAGCAGAAATTTGTAATCACAATTCGATTATACGGGCAGATTTCTACACAGTTGCCCCAGGCGCCTACTCTATTTCAGCCTGATTCAGTTTATTAAGAAATATAGCTTATCACATAAATATATTAGAGTTCATTCTAGATGCAACCAGCGATCTAAGCGATAATGTCGTTGGTTCAGAAAAATTTGGAAAAAGTCATCTCTTACAAACTACATTTCAGATGGCTCTCAGAGATCCCTTTTCATGCTGGTTAACAGTCGCGAAAAAGTACCAGATTTTAGTTTCTAAAATTTTTATGATCTTAGCATCGCTCTCGACATAATAAGCTGTGATAACATCATGAGTGAAAATTATATGGGTGTAGCTTGGAAAAGATTCAACGGGTCATTTAGAGGAATAGAGGGAAAGCTTGCGAATGCGTAGCAGTTAGTAATTTTCCTGGGCTAAGCAAAAATTGTAGATTAGCGAAATAAAGGACAGTCTGTTGTCCAAGTGCATAGCACACAAGAACCTCAAAGAGAGCAATAACTACCGTAAGAAAACACATTGAATAATTTTACATAGAAAAAATAAAATTTTTCAGTTTCAGTATGAGTCGTATATGTTGAAAATAACAGAATAAACATAACAGAATTTAATCTTTGTATGAGATGCAAGGGATTTATTACCCTGATGATTATTCCTTTACTTACAGAAAGCAGTGACTTGGTTGAAGACAACGAAGCTACGGCAAAGCTCTTGATCTATTTTTACTTCTTTTCTATATATA
>JAYMFT010208483.1:0-11547 GCA_038088735.1 Panulirus argus | reverse complement strand
TATATATATATATATATATATATTTTTTTTTTTTTTTCTTTTGTCCAAAATGTATATCTGAATACAATAGCAAAATGTATCAAGAAAGATTACGTCATAAAACTCACCTGGCCTGTTAATATTTACCTCATTAACCTCGGTCTTTGCCCTCTGACTTGACCCGTATTTTTGCTGCTGACGTGAAAATACTTGAAGTTTAAAAGCCCCATTGGCAAAGGTCGATGAGAGGTCAAAGTTCATATCGCTTGAGTAAAGTTGTATCCACGGTAATCTTGGCATATTGTGGGGTCAAAGGTGAACTCCATCCTGTAGAGCCAAGCACTGTTGTGTGTGTGTGGTAGAGAGAGAGAGAGAGAGAGAGAGAGAGAGAGAGAGAGAGAGAGAATCTTGGAGAGTGATAAGTAATTTTCTTATGTGTTGTTGTTTTATCATTGATTTTCTATTGTCTATTCTATCTGGCTTTTCATCCGTTGTTCTTAGTTCATTTCTGATTCTGCATTTCTCTCACCATTTTCATTTCAGCTTTCTTTTCATTGTCACTTCCCTGTCCCCTCGAGCTGCCCCTTCTCCATTCTTCCCTCCACCTCTCAACTCACGGATCTCCTCGGCAGTCTCTCTTCACTCATCCTCTCCTCTGTTATTCTTCAAGTACTTCTTCATTTATCCATACAGTTTGGATTTAACCTGACGACGATTTGAGATGGTGATAGTTTGGAGTTGTGGCAGATATGGCTGCAGACAGTGTGGCGACATCCACCAAAGTAATCATTAAACACCGACCTGAACAACTGTTGCCACCTCCCTGCAACCAGCAGACCCCACTAACTCCTCACACGTCAGGAACATTGCTCAAGAATTTCCCGTATCATGGCGACAGTGCTCCCTAATTGCCCACCATTCCACAGACGTAGTAGCTGGTTCGTTCAAGTCAAAGGGTGATTGAGGATCTTAAATCTCCGAATTAAATCGTAATAGCCGTTCGTCTCTCATAGTCAATATCAAAACCTGCTTTTAGACTTTGATTATTTTTTCAAGTGTTGAAGCGTTTTATAAAATCCGCTTTCAAGTGGTGGAAAGATTTATACATTCCGCTCTCATGTCAGCACACGATTAATAGCATCCGTTTTCATGTGGTTGAAAGATATATATTCCGTTTTCAGGTGAGGACACAATTTATATGACCTGTTTTCAAGTGAAGACGAGATATATATGAATCGTTTTTAAGTGGTGATACGATTTGTATATTCCCGCCACAAATGTTCAAGTGAGAAACAAACATGGTTCATTAAAGGAAAATTTTCTCTGAGAAGCTTTGGTTTAATTCAGTCAATTTAGACTTGTATGGTTTGCCAATTTTGACAAGAAGGTTTATGTTAGATAAACTTTTCTGCTAGATTAAGTTACTTTAGCTGTCGAATTCAAGTGGGTTTGAGTTAGCTTAAATGGGTTTAGATTATAGTTTCTTTAAATATCTTTTACAGTAGTCTGATGTTAAGTAGACTAGCTTAGCTTAGAGATAGTTCAGCACACTTCCCATTGCCTTGGCTTCCATTTGCCTGATGACAAAAGCTATCGATACGTTAACTTGCGTCTGCTTTAGTTACGGTCTGGGAAATGTTCCACATTCTTGGCGGGTCAAACGTAATGTTATCTTTGTTTCACCAGAGAAGAAATATCATGAAAGGTGCTGGTCTTTCCGGATTCCTTGAGAACTATGTTTTTTATTCAAATTTCTTCAGAGAATAAGGAAGAGGATCAGGGGTTGCCCTTGGCTTTCTCTAGATACGTGAAGATGTGGACATTGTATAAGATGCCGTTCCCAGGGGACGTAAACCTCTTTACCACACTACCAAGGCAGGATTTCGGCATAGGAATTCTCAGTTATTCTACAAATTTACCAGATGCCTTCTCCGGTATTCATAAGGCTCCTGTTTACATTTCTGATAAGACTCTATACTATGAATCATGTTTTGAAATGGTATTTGAAAGTCTTACGTTCCGAAACATCAGATTTGTTTATTAGGGCGTAATCCACGACATTCACTTGACAAAGTCTTGTGAATGTTTACATACATCTCATCAAGGAAGCGGAGACAGAGTTGTATTGGAACACGTCCATTTGCTTCTCTCCATCCTCGAGGCTTTTGCCTTAAACCGCAAGTGTAGCCCTCAGTGCGTCATGTCCGGAGTGGTCCACACAAACAAATCCTTAATCTTTTGCCCTCAGTTGACGCCATTACTTGATTCGCGCCCCCGCGTCTTGCATCTGTCATGATTGACCCGTGAAGTGCCATCCTTTTCACACATGTGGATCATATTTATTCATGATAATGATCTGTGTACTCTTGTATCTAGAGGGACTGGAAGTCTTAGATGTATTAAAACTGAAACTGAACCGATGATTTGTGTCAACAGTCTTGAAGTTTAGGGAACCGGCGAAGTTATGGTAGAGTTGTGTGACTGCTCTCGTGAGTGTGGTCGTGAGAAGAGGAAGTCGTGGTGAGGGGGCCGTAGGAAATGGCTGTGGGAGGGAGTCGTAGGGAGGGGTGGTCATGGAAGGGACGATCTTAGGAGGAGGAAATTGTAGGGAGGGGATTGTGGGAGGATTGGTGGTGAGGTGTGGAGGTCATGGGGAGGGGATGATGGTGTTGGCGGTAGTGGGGAGGGAGGCGGGTGGGAGAAGCAGTTTACTTATCATGGTCACTGTCCCCCCCGCCCCACTCCTGACCTTACCCTTACCCCCTCCTCTCACACCGCTGACGCTCTCCCTCCTCTCACACCGCTGACGCTCTCCCTCCCTCGCTTCCTCGTGTGACGACCAGCGTTATGCGCCTTAAGCATGGCAGGAGCCCTTGTCGCTCTCACATTCGTACGTGAGGTCACTCCCCAAGGTTCTCACCCTGACGTTGGCACCACTGACTAGTTCTTTACCTCTCCCCCTGACGTTGGCACCACTGACTAGTCTTTTTCTTCCAGTATGTACTTCGTCCGCTACCACCCCATCAACGGGGAACAAGACGCCGAGGCTGTCCTTCTGGCGCTGGCCCCACTAACCACTTCTCTCCTTCCAGTGTGTACTGCATTCGTTAAGACACCATCTTTGAAGTAACGCGTTTCTGGTTGTTCTCCATGCTGAATCAGCCTCTAAATCGTTCTCTTTGCAAGCCTTGACTGTAAAGAGGACGTGAACATATCAACTGTAAGATAACTGTTAACCTGTAGTGGCGCATACACAAACACTCACACACACACACACATACACACACACATGTGTATCTACCTACCCATCTACCTTTGTATCTATCTGTTTATCTATATCTGTATCTATACACATGTGTGTGTGTGTGTGTTTGTGTGTGTGTGTGTGTGTGTGTGTGTGTGTGTGTGTGTAATGTAATTACGTATCTGTACTGAAAGAGGAAGTTCTTCACTGGTGGGTCCCCATCTCTCTCCTGCATGCTTTCCACATCATCTCTCAGAGTATCAATTCATCGACCTGTATTATGCTACTGACTTGCTTCTTTATGTCTTATTAGGCAATGAGGCTTAACGAAAATCATGCACATGTCCTCTGGCTGTTCAGTTCCTACATTGTTTGAGGAAGCTTTCGGTGTCCACATCTTCAGTTTGATTTAGAATCTCAAATGTTGTAGCCAGCTCACCCCTAACTCTTCTCTCTTCCAAGGCTGGCAGATCTAACGCTTCTAGCCTTTCCCTGTAACTCAGCTTTCTTATTTCTGGTACTATCTTCTTTGCCCCTTGTGCTTCTTTAGGCATAGTAATCAGTCTTGAGAAGCCTATTTTTGTAATCTTTGCTTTGCGTATGAACGGCTTGCTGAATATTTCCTTATTCAAATACTTGACATACGTTACCATATTTGCCAGGAAACTTTCTGTCTCCTTTACTTATCTCCAAATGTGGGACTCTGGCGACAGTTTAAGGACGATGTCGAATCCTAAGTCCTTTTCACACACAGATTCCCGAAGCTTATTTCCTGCCCTGTATGATAAGGCCATTTCTCACCTTGTCCCACCCTCACTACTTTGCGTTAACTCTGGATGAATTTTATCAACCATGGATCACATCGACTTTGGTGTCTGTCAAGGTCCTCTTGATAGTTAATGCAGTATCGTTCGCTTTTCGTATCTCTCCTGGCCTATGCATCATCTGCTAACACATTCAGGAGGCAGTCCATGCCTTCTGGTAAGTCATTCACATAGATCAAGGAGAGTTACGGTTCCAGAAGAGAACCTTGTGGCCCTCTACTGGCGACCTCCAGCCGTTTGGAGAAAGCTCCTCTGAGACGCGTCCCTTATTCCTATCCACTAAAATGATCTTCTGTCAACTGGAATCTACCCTTCACTCCTGCTTGTAGATCCAGCTTCTTAATCAGTCTCCCATGCATTGGTGTCAAAAGCTTTATACCAGTGCAGATGCGAGCAGTGCAGAAACCATCCCCTTTGTCTCAGACAGAGTTCCCTTTCTCGTGGAAATCTAAGAGAGGTTTCTTTTACACAAATCTTTCCTTAAAGACGTCTTCTTCTCACTTAGGTCATTTTTTCTCAGTAGAAGGTCATCCATTTGCTCTCTGATCATGTTTTACAGTACCTTCCAGCCCCACTCGTCAGAGAGACTGGTCCATGGTTCAGCGCCTCTATGCGGTCTGCTCTCTTATAGATGGGTATGATGTGCGCCCAATTCCAATCCTACAGCGCTTTACCTTTCTTCTTTTCAGTGACATCTTGAAGAGTGCTTCAAGAGGTCTCTCTAGTGTACCTGCGCACATTTTCAGTGCAGATGGCGAAATTCCCTTGTTTGGGTCACGCCCTTATGTCAGGCTGTTAGCGTTCCCTCGATATGCAAATGATTCCCACAGTCTCCTCCCCATCCCCCTGGTGTCGGCAATGCAGTGTCTTCCACCGTGAAATAATATCTGAACTTGTTATTCAGCTCTCCCCGTAGCCTTGCATCATCCTAAACAGTTCTTCCGTTCGTATTCTATTGCTGTTCTGTAACTGACAATATAGTCATGATGAATTATGGTAATGTTTTAGATTTACCCCTGCCTTGTCCACGGTGTGTGTGTGTATTTCCGTGTATGTATACATGACTGTGCGTGCGTGTATGTATCTGTGTATAAATTCATACTAGGAGAGCATACGGAGACGAACATATTCAAGATATACGTATGTATAGTTGTTATGTACCAGTACCCCCAAAAAAACACCACATTAACAACGCAACCACCCACCCCTCTGCGCCAGTACCACACACACACAGTGTACAATAAAGCGTTTGGCCAGTTAGAGAATGGGAAGCACTTAGCCTTTGAGCCAGACTATATACGGATGCGTCTAGTTTACCTTGCTAACGTGGAGCCGTCCATTGGAGCCTGTGGTGGTGTTGGTGGTGGTGGCGGACGGGGGTGTGGTAAGTAACGGTCTTCCTCCACCCCCCCCCCCCCACCACACCACCCACCACGGGCACCCACACGCCACACTATGCCCCCCCCTCCCCCTTCTCCCTCCACCACCAACAAAAACAGGCTATCGTCTAGCAGCGGCGTTGGTCTGTGGTGAAGGACAGGCTGCTGCTGCTGCCCGCTGTGAGACAGGACACTCTCCTGTCTCACAGCGGGCAGGCGGCGGCCCCGGCTTGTGGAACAGCAGCACCGGCAGTATTAGCAGCAGCTGCCACAGCAGCTTGTAGTCTTAGCATGTTGTGCTGAACGTGGAATGGAGTGGATCAACTTGTAACGGGATGACTTGTGGTAACTTTTACTGTACTGGCTTGTAGTGATATCAGCTTGTACTGTGCTGGCTTGTGGTCGTATCAGCTTGCACTGGGCTGATCTATACGTCGACTTTTAGTGAAACACTGAATGTGGTGTGCTGCTGACTTGTGGTGAACTGACTTGTAACGTACAGAAGTTTAGAGTAGTACTGACTTGTGATGTACTACTGACCTGTGTTGTACCGCTAACTTGTAGTTTACCGCTGACTTGTATTGCACTGCTGACTTGTGTTGTAATGCTGACTCGTGGTGTACTACTGACGTGTGGTCTACTGCTGACTTGTGGCGTACGACTGACTTGTGGTGTACTGCTGATTTGTGATGTACTACTGACTTGTGGTGTACTGCTGACTTGTGCTGTACTACTGACTTGTGCTGTACTGCTGACTTGTGCTGTACTACTGACTTGTCGTGTATGACTGACTTGTGACGTACCACTGACTTGTGGTGTACTACTGACTTGTGGTGTACTGCTGATTTGTGGTGTACCGCTGACTTGTGATGTACTGCTGATTTGTGGTGTACCGCTGACTTGTGATGTACTGCTGACTTGTGGTGTATTACTGACTTGTGGTGTACTGCTGGTTTGTGGTGTACCGCTGACTTGTGATGTACTGCTGACTTGTGGTGCACGACTGACTTGTGGTGTACTACTGACTTGTGGTGTATTACTGACTCGTGGTGTACAGCTGACTTGTGGTGTACTGCTGACTTGTGGTGTACTACTGACTTGTGGTGTACTACTGACGTGTGGTGTACTACTGACTTGTGGTGTACTACTGACTTGTTCAGAAAGAGCAATTTGGGTGGCTGGTCGAAAAACGCGCAAAGTTGGTGTAATGGAAGTGGCACCAGAGGATAGTGAAACAAAGGTGTACAGAATATTTGGTAGAGAATGATTTGCAATAGTGTACATGAAGCAATTTAGGAGGTTTATGGCTTGGGTTGATGAGTGGGTTAGTAAAGCACAAGGCATACAGAACCAGTATTTGTTACCCATACAGAAGACCTTACAGAAAGTCAGATATACATGATACAGTTCAACAATGAAGGAAGAGAAAAGAGCTGTGGGTCAGACTGCTGAGGCAGAGTGTGAACAGTTACTGCAGCGGTGTGCCGATGGACCGACCAGGGCACATCACGTTCAAGCAAGCGAGAAACTTGTGACGAAAGATATGAAAAAGTACATTAGAGTCTCAGAGCGGTGGATGAATGGAATGAAATGAATGAAGATGTATTAATACTGAGAGAATACAAATGATTAAGGCGTATGATGGTAGAGAATGTTCAAGAGATGGAGCCCCACGAGTGTACAGCTCCCTTCATTCTGTACAGCACAAATAGGTAACTGTGAATAGGTGATCAGAATCTCACATTGTAAAACCTAACCGCCGGCCAGCTCTCCCACCCACGTCTCTGGTCCACGGGGGAACCAGAGGCGTGCTAGGTCACTCCAAGGAAAGGGTACACGTGATCTGCCTCATATAAACAGGAAGAGGTTTAAGAATAGATATATAAATAGGTATTTAGGTTGAGAGATAAACAGATAGATACATAGGTAGATAGATAAATAAATACATGAATAGATAGAAGGTAGATAGATGAATATATAAATAGGTAATCAGATGGAGAGATGGTTAGATAAATAGCTAGATAGATAAATAGATAGATAGATAGATAGATAGATTGATTGATTGATTGATTGATAGATAGATAGGTAGTTAGAAAGATGAAAAGGTAATTAGATAGAGAAATAGGTAAATAGATAGACAGATAGATATATAACCGACGTGTTTGGACTGATAGATAGATAAATGGATAAAGAAAGAGTGAGAGATAGGTAGACAAATAGATAGATAGATGTATAATCAAATAGGTAGATAGATAGATAGACAGGTAGATAGATAGATAGAGAAAGATAAAAAGTAGCTTTTCCTTTTTGCTGGCTGAAGAGGAACCGGTCTTGAAAGTTAGAGTATAATGTAAGATGATATATCTATGTTGGTCTAGCCAGTGTTGGGAGCAGCGGTCAGTGTTGGGGCTTGTTACTGTGTTGATCTAACCAGTGTGGGGAGCAGTGATCAGCCGTAGGGCTTATTTATTACTTGGTTTCTCCTGGTTATACTTAATATGTGCTATGTGTGGCGGTATGTGAGAAAGTTGGCTGGTGTTACATGAGGGTATGTTGTGTTACATCGGGTTTTATGTGTTGTATGTGGTGGTATGTGAAATGGCAGGCTGGTGTGACAGGGGTTTTGTTGTATTTTGTGTGTTGTATGTGGTGCTATATGTCGGATATGCTGGTGGTCAAGCAGATATATCTGAGAGATACGTATGGTGACGTTAGAGGTGTGTTATGCCGTGTGAGATTGTGCAGGGGAAGTATATCAGGAGTTGGAACAGTTATCAACAGGAAAGATACTTATGGCTCTTACGAAGCACCCCTGTATTTTTGGAAGCAGATCTTGTGATGTGCATTGCAAGAAGTTTAAGTGTTGAATTGAGGTGTCCTGAAGTTTGATGGCGGTGAGAGTTATAAAGAGATGCAAGTAAGAATTACGTTTTTGAACTGCACATAGGGCTCCTTTCCCACTCCTAAACGCGGCACAGGTCCAGATTAAGAGAGGATCCTTGTTCAGTGCGAGAAAAGGAATATATATTGGAGTGAGGATGGGTTGAGGAGTTAGAGGAATCATCGACATAACACTGAATAGCGTCTAAGGCTGAGGAGAGATACTTTTAGGCCAGAAGAGAGAGGGAAGGCGATAGAAATGAACCCAGAGGGACGCCGCAAAGACAGGATAAGAGGCAGAAGTCACTCCATCTTCGAATATCGAATATCGCGATGGAACGAGTGAAGAAACTTTGCATAAAGGAGCAGAAAGAAGCAAAGGAATTTTAGGAAAAGAAGGAAGACTCTGATGAGGTCGAGGACCACGACCACTCAGTCGTCACCAAACTCCGGAGGACTCGAGGTGAGTCACATTAACAGCGAAGGCCCCCAGTGGGCCTTCCAACAAAAAAGCTGTATCGGTGAATCGGAAGAAGAAAATGAGATTTTCTAAGTATTTGGGTTAGTGAGAGTTCAGGAGGGCTTGAAATACTTCCATTAGAAGGGTAGGAATGGTCTCCAGTCGCAGGGATGGACTGCACCAAGGCATGCTTCCTAGAAGGAAAAGTTTGCGTTTTTATACAGAAACAAAATAGTTACGTGAGGATCGCCTGTGCCATGAACACATCATGTATGACAGTACTTGAGTATGTGAACATTATGTTGCGTGTGATAGTACAAGAGGAGTATACCGAGGGTATGTCACGTATAACAGTCCAGCTGGAGAGATGTTCCCCAACATTACTGGGGATTAGAGCAAACACTCTCACTTCTCTTTAAGGAGCCTTACGTGACGCACTCTATACCCAACTCCTGTGTCGTCCTTGACAAAATCGCTTTATAAATGTTAGGTGACCCCCCCCCCTCTTTGCAGTCTTCAGGAGGGGTCTTGACCAGTGGCGTGGTGTGGGAGACGCCCTGGCCGGGCTGGGGCAAGTGAACCATCCACCGTGATGAGCGGCTGGGGGGAGAGTCCTCCTCCAAGATCAAGCACCTCAAACACCTTTGAACTTTTGACCTTGACCCCATGATAGACGTGACATTAAAGTCCCCCTAATTTTAGACTTATATATTAAGAAATACAGAGTCAGTCTAATGACCTCGGTCATAACGATTGCGGATAAGAAGATTGAAAAAGAGTCTCGAGGGGAAGCCAGTGATGGAAGGTGATGGGAGGGAGTGGGGGCTCGTCTGGTCGGAGAGAGAGAGAGTCTGTAAACAAGTAAACAAACAAGTGACTCTAACGATCCATTTTTGTTCATGTCAAAAATGGTTGTCATGAGATGATACCAAATAGGTATCAAGAGAGTGTTACGCCGAATACGCTTCATCAGAGTCAAAAGTTGTTCACTGGAGATGAGATTTTAAGCATAACGTGGCTCGTGTCTGATGAACTCTGGCGTGTGTCTGCTTGTACTGGGGTTCCCGCCTCATTCCATTCACAATGACCACACAAGAAAGAAAACAGGTCGTAAGTAAGACAAGCAATAAACATTGTTCACTCTGACCACCCAGTAGAGAGAACAGACAGACCACTGCGGAAGAATGCAGGATTAGCTACGTAAAATGGCAGGCTTATTAGTCACCTCAGATGGTGGGCTAAATAATATTCATAAAACAGTAGGCTAATCAGTCGCATAAAATAGTATGCTAATTAGTCACATAAAACGGCATGCCAATTAGTCACAGGAGACGGTAGGCTAATTGGCCACATAAAACAATAGCCTAATCATTCGCATCATTCAACAGGATAATGAGACACTGATAACGAAGGTTTCCAATAATCCATTTTGGTGACGACGTCTGAAATGAAACGACTCATCCCTCTGCTTGGGAACCATCAGGTCCACACACACACACGCAGACAGACACCGTCCTCTCCACCTTTCTACAGCTGTCCACACTACACTCTGTTAACGGCTGGGATAGCTCTGCAGCCTTCTCTATTATCTCGCATTCCAGTAATCTCTTCATACGTTAGTTACTTTGTAAGAGGCGGCCCAGTGTTGGCTTGGAGTCACGCAGGTCTTGTATACGACATTAGCAATCTTGAAATCATTCGGTTTTGCGTTTTCTCAAATCAAATTGTTTTTCTTTCTCCTTTGCATAGCTAATTTTGCTTTCCGAATTATTCTTTCACTGAGTTACCGAGTTTTGCTAAAAAAAATAAACGGTTTTCTTGCCATCCAAAGAATTCATTTCGCGAGGCAGGTTTCATCACAACAGTTGTACGTAAAATCGAATGGTTAATCCTTACACGTGCTAATGGTGGGTACATTTATACCTTATCCTTACAATACGGCTAATGTTGGGAGCAGACCAATTTGGCTTCCAGGGCGCATCCTCACACGGTAACTCTGTCGGCAGGAACTGGTCATATTTTATGACGAAAGAAATGACCTGGTTCGAGAATCCCAACTCGGCCACAGAGGTGACCAACAGCGCGCTCCGGTGGACTCATAACCCCAGACACTCACTCACAACGTGTGAGTTCCCTCAATGGATTGGGTGGTCACGGGAGTCGATAGCTTTCTTAATAGGACCAGTCATGGACTCTGGCCTGAGGGCGGACCTTTCCCTTCTATTCCCACGCGATCCTCTGGCTACACTGGAGCTCATATACGCAACTCATGCTGGCTATTTTGCGTTCCTTCGGTTTTGTAATTTTTAGAATATTGTCGATAATGTGAAGCACTAATTTCAGGACAGCCTCAAAGACCATGAGACACGATGTATAAAGAGCTGCCAAATTGTCCTGAGATTTCTGTACCTCCAGTATGTAGCCGTGGTTATAGTGAGGGTCACATCCGTAACATTGTCAGGATGACATACATGGTGGTAGTAACTGGACCAGTGGTGTCAAGGTTTCCGTCGGTCGTTGCATATTCTGGCAAAAATGTTGCAGTTGGAACATTGTTTATGTTCCTTTCTCAAATAGAAAATATAATTTCACTATTCCTATCTATCTATCTATCTTACTATCTATCTATCTTTCTATCTATCTATCTATAGATGTAATAAACGAAAGTACTCACTGATCTTATTTTCTCTTTCCAGTGGTGATTGTGCATTTCTTCTTCACGGTGAAGGTTCTCCATATATATATATATATATATATATATATATATATATATATATATAT
>JAYMFT010208472.1:0-7500 GCA_038088735.1 Panulirus argus | reverse complement strand
GTTTTCACTCTAAGAACTAATCTGTTTTATGACTTGCAACTTCCCTTCTCATATACCCGTACACACAGAAACAAAAGCCGGCCTGCTCTCAAAAACTTGGTCATATAGAAAACAAAAGCTGCCTCTACGAGGAGTCCAACCATACAGAAAGTGATAGATAAAGAGCAGAAAAAAATGATAAGAAAAAAAATCCCTTTCTCATGGCTTCTCATCCCACTCTGTCTCAATTGTTAAGGAGATCGCCAGTGGCCCTGTACATTCCGGCAATAAAGTCGTTAGCAGACAACAAGGCAGGAGAGTTGAGGTGTTGGAGGGAGGGAGGGAAGAGGTGCCGTGAAGGGCAGGAGGACCGGGTGGACGAGATAGAGAGAGGGAGAGAGAGAGAGAGAGAGAGTCAGGAGGAAGGGAGGTAAGGGGACGGGGTAAGGTCGAAGAGAGGAATAAGGGAAGGAAGGATTTCATTAGAAAGAGTGAGTACTGCTGAATAAAAGGTTTAGTAAGAGGTCTTTGAGTGGGTAGCCTGGGTCAGGAGAGAGGTTTAGGGACGGGAAGCAAGTGAGGGTAGTGAATAAGAACAGCTTAGGCTATAATCTTGGAGTGAGGTGGATAAGGGCAAACTGAGACCATGGAGGAGATTGAAGAGGAGCTGAATGAGTGAAGGAAAGAATAATGATGGAATAGAGAGGAGAATATGAACGAAAAACGAAGAGAAAAGATTTAAGAAAGTCACTGGGTGAGAACAAAGAAAAGGAGAAACTAGATATCAACTGGAATAATTCACCAAGACGATATGCACGTTCATCAGATCTGAATACCAATATACAAATAGATAAATTTTTGCAGACTGAAACGAAACGCACCCGAAATAATAACAAAAAACATCATTAAACTGCTTCAAATATGAACATCCGAGAATACTATGGCACGAAAACATGTGAAAGGAGAAAGAATGGAATAGAGAAGTCTGGAGTAGAAGACAAACGAGAATAAACGAAGGAAGAGACTTGAATGGGGGAGGATTAGGCAATGACAAGAAGTGGAAAGTTAGAAGACGAACGCAACAAGGGAAGCCTCCGGAGGACACAGTCTGAGGCGTGAAGATGGAGGCTAAAGTAACAAGTAACCCATACGTATGGAGGAGAGAGAGAGAGAGAGAGAGAGAAGGCCATCTTGTATGCCGCCTCCCAGATAGGTAATGAGGATCCACCAGAAGATAACCGCTGTGCTATAAATTGTGTTAATGTGCTACGCTCCGCTACGCCTATGGGGGGGTCATGTGATCTAGGTGTATTCCAGTTGAGTAATTACTGGTGATTTTAATCATGCTCCTTACATCATTGGAACAAACTGAGCTTGTCTGAGAATTGAGAAATGATCTTCACTTCCTTTATTCGCGACAAGAATATTGAGGTATGAATATTTTTTTTTTGTATCACACACACACACACACACACACACACACACTTGTATATATGTGTGTCTGCACACATACTCACAGACACACGTATATACACACTGGAAGTATTATATATCTCTGCGTATATAATACAGCACGCTAACCCACTCCTTATGCAACCATCCATATGCTATATGCGGGAATACTGTCGCCAGTACTCGTCCAGTGGCATAATACTAAGTTCAGGATTTGAACTGGAGATTGGAAGCGTATTCATCCTTCATCATCGACCAGCAGACGTCATAAAGACAATAAAAAGCAAAATGTAACTGCGTAAAATAGTCACTCATCTACCTTTCCCCATTGAAACGATATAACCAACTTTGGAACGGTCTGTCTGTCGCCTTAGGTGTAACAAAAGTAAACCATTATTGTACGTGTAAGTGCAGCTCAGTATCGCTCTGAAGAATGAGACAGATTCAGTGTATTTTCAGTTAAGGAAAGAGGAAGTGCGGGAATTTCCAATCAGCACCTATGGCGAGGAGGGTTGGTTGTTGGTTGCATCTTGGTGACTCAGCTCACGGGCGGTTTGGTTAAAAAAAACTGGGCTGATGGTCTGAACACACTTGGTCTCTTGTAGCGGTTGTGAGACTGATAGGGATAAAAGATTATTAATAAAAGCCTTGAAAAGCTAGATAGATATGAGGATGAAATTCTAGAAAAAGAGGGTTACAGTCGACACGGAAAATACAGCTGTATTTTCCATCGTTTTTGTAACACAAAAGAGTTTGGTCGAATTATCATCATTTCGTCTGAATTAGCCACTGGCCACGAGCATCTACCTCTTTGAATTAATTGGTTATCAGATAAAAAAGGGATTTACATGTACACATCTAGAATTATTAAAGTTTCATGGCTCAAAATTATATGGATGTTCAGCCCATGAAATGATTTGCGTTTATATCTTTCGCGTGTTCTGTGGCACTTATGATTAGGCAGGTGTTGAAGACCAGCGTGCATTACCAAGTAAGGGTGTTGCGTTTAGAAGACAACATAAATGAGTTGAGAGGAACTCTAAATGCAATTCTATTTCCATGGCAACGGCACCTCCTCCATAACTTGTTTGTACACTTAACTAGCATTTTACCCCTGCCGCCCTCCGCATTTTTCAGTATGCCTTTTCCCTCCTTGTGGAAATAAGGGAATATGTTAGAAGTATGCAGCATTGTTCAACGAATCTGTTTAAACTGTTCAATTATACACTAAGGTCAGTAAGTTTGATGATAAGTGCACGCTAAGGTCAGCAGGTTTAATGATACATTAGGGTCAGCGAGTTATCATCCGCTGTTTCATAATGTAATGTGCTTTAATGTACATGGTTAAAGCATAGTTGCGCGTGTGTGTGCATTAATACCAGTAGTACTTTATTAGGGGTGGATGTCAGTCTGAAGGGGCTGTCAGAGGCCCGGGTGTGTGTGTGTGTGTGTGTGTGTGAGTGTGTGTGTGTGTGTGTGTGTACGATTTCTGAATCGAGCCTTCCCAAAGCCACACGGCTTTGGGAATCATGAGCTCGTGTAAACCAAGCTCGTGGCTTGGAGGGCTGGTATTTGAGGGGCTCGTAAGAAGCGCAGCTTCAAGGAATGTGATATACGAGGCCGCGGCTTAAGGGGAGGTGCAACCCTGGATTTAGAGGGGAGCGATTTTTCTAGTCCATTAAGACGAAATGAGAAGCAGAGAGAGAGAGAGAGGGAGAGAGAGAGAGAGAGAGAGAGAGAGAGGGAGAGAGAGGTTAAGGAGACAAGGTTTTACCATAACAACTTCGGCCACAAGAGTACACACACGCACGCACACTCACGCATACACACGCACACACACACACACACACACACACACACACACACACACACACACACACACCACACTAAAATTTGGGAACTCCTACGAAACTAAGCCTCGTCCCTTCACACGCCTTTTCTAATAGTATGAGCAGCAGCAGCAGTAGTAGTATTAGTAGTATTAGTAGTAATGGTAGTAGTTGGTGTTGGCGGAGGTGGTGGTAGTTCGATGAGAGAGCCTAGGCTAAGATGGAAAGCTTGAGAGAAGAAAGGCGCAGGAGTGGTAAGTGTCCATAAAACGTCTTCAGCATCGTTTGTGCAACGAATCCCCCCCCCCTTTTCCCCCAACCCCATTCCCACCCCCCACCCCCTACACTTCATCTCTCCTGAGGAATGCTGGATGTGGTGTAATGACAGTTACTGATAAACAATACATATACATGTGACATGTGCAAATCTTTGTATGCATTTACGTGCGAGTCTTTAAGAACACAGAAAATGGTCACCAAAATTTCAGCCCTAAAATAAAAAAAATTTGTAAGTCATCCAATTCGATATTATACGATTTTTTTTTTTTCTAAGAATATGAATTCTAGTGTTGGAACTTGTCTGCAGATTTTAAGGTCTGAGTCACAGTGATATTTGGATGTGGTGAGATATATATGTGTTGTAATAAAGGTGAGTGTACGTAAACATCATTGTACATCATCGTCAGTGTACCTTTTAGAAATTATATGATAGTCTCTGATAATTGGTGTTCTTGATAATCAAGACCTGTGATATTTAGAATTTATGATAAAGGATGTGTGGATTAATAGTTACGTATGATAATCAGAGAGAGTAACATTCATGTGAGCAATGATTAGCAAGTCTAATGCTCAACGATATATTAAGTAACGTAATATAACCATTGAGCTTAATCATCCAATACACGCGTGATAGAAGGGAAAATGAATGATATGATAACTAGTAGATTAGCATATTAATCGCCGATGTTGGTCAATTCACTGGTTGTTGAACACGCCAGTTGCCCAGGACAATCGCCGGACCCACACAGTCAGATGGTACAGCGCCGGGTTGCGCTTCCCTCTGATAGATTGGCTTGGTGGCGCCCTCTCTGAGACCCTTGCTAAAACGGAGGTCACAGACTCAAGCAAGTCCGCTCTATACGAGCTCCGCACCAATCAGGAAACTTGGGGACTTCCAAATCGAGGCGAAAGGTTGGATGTAAGAGGGAAAGCAAGTGATAGAGTGGAAGAAGATGAAGGGGGAAGAGAAAGGTTGAAGGAGGAAGAGTACAAGAGGAAAGGAAGATTGATGAGGGTATATAGGAGAGATCAGTGAGGAAAAGAGTTTTCATATCAGCCTAACTAAATAGAGGAGAACATTTTCGAGATGAAAAGGAAGGAGCTGTGAAAGCATAGAGGCAGGAAAGAAATGAGCAACGATAGTGGAATGATTAGTGAGAGAGGTAGAGAGTAACAGAGGTAGAAGAGGTTAGAAAAGTGAGAAAGAAGGTGAGAGATGGAGAAAAATTGTGGAGTGCCAGATGGACAGGTGACAGTAAGAGAACGTGACGTGCCAGAAGAAAGTAGATAGATAAATACGAAAGAGAATGCCACGGAAAGAAAGTGAAAGAAAGTGAGCAATGAATAGGGATTAACCTTAGACGAGAGATAGCACCAGTGATACGGGTAATTATGCTACTCTCACAACATTCTTCGTAAATCTTGCCGTCTGGGTGAAGTTGTTAATTACAACTTTTATCTGGCTCTAAAACAAACAGAAAAGTTTAAAACCTCGCTTTATTTCATTAGAAAGTTAACTCCCGTATCCTGTAGTACCACGAAACCTTTATGTGAACTTCCAAATTACTCAGTATATAAGGATCTTCTTCCCTCAAAGTCTTTTTTGTCGTTTGAGCACCTTCAGATATGACAGGTTTGTCATTTTTCAGGACTGGGTTTCAAGCTACTCTTGAAACAGAGAGATTTTGTTGTGTTTCTGAATAAGATGACGTTTAGGTCTGGGAGAATGTGGAGGATATTGTCTCAAGTGAATTCCCCCAGAACAGCCAATGGAGAGGAGTGTTAGTCCAAGTGAGTCCCCCATAGCAGCAAGTGGAGAGGAGTGGCGCATATGAGTCCTCTAGAACAGCATGTGGAGAAGAGTAGAATATATTAATCCTCCAGTACAGCAGGTGGAGAGGAGTGGAGTATGCGAGTCTCCCAAGAACAGCAGGTGGAGAGGAGTGGTCCAAGTGAGTCCCTCCAGAACAGTAAGTGGTAAGAAGGTGCGGATGAGTCCCCCCCCCCCAAAAAAAAAAAGCAGCAAGTGGAGAGAAGTGGCCCCAGATGAGTCCCCTAGATCTGCAGGTGTTAAGGAGTGGCGCGAACAGAAGGTGGAAAGGAGTGGCGCAGATGAGTTCTCCAGAACAGCAAATAATGAAAACTGGAAATAAAATTGTAAACTCACGTTGAATCAACGCCCTCCCAACACCCGGATGAAATCTGCACGCACACACACACACACACACACACACACACACACACACATGTACATACACATACTAAAAGATGAAACTGTGTATGTTAACAGTATACAAAGGTTTAGAAAGCTGTATAATACAAAAACCCGAAAAGAAGGGGCCCCCAAGAGTGTAGAATTGCCTCCCCTTACTGTGCAAATAGATAGTTAAAATGATATAGGTAACTGTGCACACACATATTTACACTTACACAAGCAAACAGGAGACCAGCACTTACAAAACACTCCTACGAAAGATACAGTAAAGCATACAGAATTATGACAGATGGCAAAGATATGTTAACCTTAAAAGCAGACGGAATGAATAGTTTACGTAGGGAGGGTATAAGATGGTTCATTTTCTTAACTCAAGATATAATATGAATGTAGAATAGTTATTGTCACCTTCTTCCCTTGCCTAAGAATTTCCGCTCAACAGACTTAGCGCTTGTCAGGCATGCCTCCGCTACCGGTCAAGTCGTCTTCTTCCATTCGTGTGGTGCAGTTATTGTACCAATCCACCGTGATTCCTCCTTTTGTTTGCTTTGATTAGGTCCTGGTCATACCGTCTGCTCTCCTCTCATTTTTACTCTCTTTCCCATCTTGTTTCTGCCTTCACTCTCTTTCTCCTATCTTCTCGTGTTTCCTCTTCCAACCCCCATTCGCTTCATGGAACTTTCCCCACTCTCCTTCCGCACCTTGCACTTCCCTCCTCTTTACTTGTCGCTTCTCTGTGTCCATCCTTCTCCCTTCCTTTCTCACGTTTTCTCCTTCGTTTTCCACCTGGTTGTCTCTCTCTCCCTCTCTCTCTCACCTCAATCCTTACTCTCCTCTCGTATATCCCTCCCTCTTCTTTTAACCTCCTACTTTCTATCCTCCTTCATCTCTTCCTCAATGTTCTCCCTCCAGTTAACCCTCCAGTCTCCCTCTGTTCTCCCTCTTCACCCCCTCCTCCTCCTCCTCCACCTCCTCTCACCACTATGGTTAACCGAGCCACCACGATCCCCTTCTTTTATCTCCGTAATGATGCGATAATCGAAAGTAGAAGTTTTTCATTGGTTGGTGTTTAGAGTTCCCTGGGGAGCGATGAAGACTGGCTGGGGCACGAGGTGGGCTGGCTAATGGTCGTAGCCTGCTAGTGGGCTGGTTTTGGTGGGCCTGGTGGTGGATGGTAGTGGTTACTAGTTACTATGTGATGATAGTGGTCGAGTTGGTATTGGGGGCTGATGATAGTGGTAGTGGTTATTGGCAGTGTGTGATGGTCATGGTCTGGATAGAGGTAGGGGCTGGTGATAATGGTAGTTGTTACCTATAAGCAATAGGAGAAGGTATATAAATATGCATAATATAATATATACTTACTGCAGAAATATTGCAGTTTATCGTAGAATAATGGTGTAGTGTTATGAAAATTAAGTTTACTTCCGAAATAACAAAAATGCCTTTATTACAGTCAAATGCTGGAAAATCATTTCATATATGAAATATTAACCAAAATGGCATAACCTAAGGTGTTAATTTCCTGTATCAGTTGACTGTGGAGGAAAAAGATTGTAGATATATGACAGCTAGACCGGGGATAAAATGAATTATCACGCTGTAAATGTGAAATATGTGTTAAGGAAATGTTAAATGTGAGAAGGTAAAGGCGAATATCTAAGAAAGGTATATATATATATATATATATATATATATATATATATATATATATATATATATATATATATATATATATAGATATAT
>JAYMFT010208451.1:0-11548 GCA_038088735.1 Panulirus argus | reverse complement strand
CCCTCTCTATATATAATATATATATATATATATATATATATATATATATATATATATATATATATATATATATATATATATGAGAGGGTGAACATTCAACATTATATCTGATGAACTATTGGCAGCTAGAAATATATTAGAAAACTATAATGAATTTGCAAAGAATGCCTCAGATTTCAGTCATACTTAGGATGTACACAACAGCATTACTTGTATAGAAATCTTGAGGGAGGAAAATGTCTCTTGGATTATATGCAATGAAAATTAAGGGAAAGCCTGCGGGTCAAGAGAGTGCCACTCCCTTCGTTAGTATACTAGAGCGCCGTGATGTGATAGGATTTTCTCATATATGGCTATCTAAGATCAGGGAAGTGTTGATTGATTGTATGTTTTGAGTAATTCTTGGGTGGCAGTCTAGGATGGCGAGGAGAGAGAGAGAGAGAGAGAGAGAGAGAGAGAGAGAAAGAGAGAGAGAGAGATTCACCACTACGTTCATAGTTTTATGATCTCATACAGTTATGCCACACGTTTCAGTCTTTTGCTAAAAATAGCCTTATAAAGATATATATTGTGGGTGATGACTCGTCGGTCTAGTGATCTGTCAGACAAGCAGCCAGGCAGACACACGAGAGACCATCAAGTATGAATATAGATGAATGAGAAAGTAAATAAATAGATTTTAAGACACATAGCCAGAGAGGCAATCAAAGTAGAAAAACAAGTTTCTTTTTTCGTTTTTGAGAAACGAGCAACGTGCGTTCCAAGGGGTAGGCAATCTGAGACAGAAGGACTAAAATCAACATAGATATACGATACCCTATAAACATAAGGTGGAACCCGTTTCTGGCTCATCATCTACCGGCTTAACACTGTCTTGTACCCTCAGCTTTATTGCAGAAGGCCCAGTACCCGTTCGACTAACTACCGCACATCCATCACTGGCAGGGTAAGGAAGAACCTGTGGTTAAATGAGGCTTGTACGAACGCTGGTCCGGATTTGTGTTTGGCGCGAAGTTGCAGGAAACAGTGATTTATGACAGACTGTAAAACGGACTGTGTAGGTAACCTGTTGTATCGTTACGGAATGAACCAGTTAACTGAGTGAGCGGCTGGAGTTGTGAGTATTAACAGAGGCATCATGTGACTGAGTGGGTAACGTTCTGGAAGAAAATGCAAGGTTTCAGTTGAGCTCCAGTCAGCTTAGCGACTGGCAAGACTTGCTGCTGATGATAAGAGGCAACAGTTGAATGACAGGTGATGATTGGTAACGGTTAACAGAGTGACTGATATGTAACATAATGCAGGATTTAATGATAAGTTTGGGTAGTAGAATGAATGGGATAGTTAATTCATATAAAGACAGCAGTATCAGCTTCAGTTTAAATATTTAATGTTACGTGAAATATGACTTCATAATTGTGAATAACTGCATAATCAGAATTCTCACATGAACGGGGATATTTAGTGGTACTGAGAGGAATTACTGAACTACTCGTTATGTATTTAGCTTGAGGCTCGAGGGCTTGGGGTACGTTTATCTTGCGTGTGTACCTGTTTACTTCTGTTAGACACCTGTTGCTATGTCCGTTAAAGGCCTTTTTGCCTGGGACCATTCCTCATTTTCACCTCTGTGGCTTACCTACCAGAAGAATTAGTCTTCTATATGAATGTCTGTGGGTCATGTCGAGGTCATGAGGATCTGCAAAGCGAGGAGGATTGCATTAAGTTACCATATATGATCCACACGTAACAAAAACCGCAAAAGCAAACGGCACGAGAGAGGAGAGACACATGCACAAGAAGACCATCCGTTAACAGACCCTGACAGTGTTGCCACGTCACGCTATCCCACAGCTCATTACCCTTACTGCTATCGCTTAAGAAAAACACTGGCAATAGATCATACGTCATCCATCATCATCCGTTCTTTAAACCACTCCCTCATCCTCTCCAGTAATTGCTTACAAAAAAGCACCCTTACCATCAATCATAATTACCCCCATGTATCCTACTAATTATCCTCATGCATCGTGGCAATCAAAACACAGGCTTGTCGCCTGGCTTGGTAATGACAAGTTTAGATGATGTGATTTCCTCCGATTGTGTCTCACGCTACGATCATACTGGCAAACAAGGAGATAAGAACCGGAATTAGAGGAACTGGAGGTTATTGATTAGTAAATTGCTTCTTTTGCGAGGCACCTGACCTGGACTTGCCATGTAGGGTAATTTGAGGTTGGTGAGGGTAATTTCCACGCCAGCCGAGGCGTCATGGGTTGCCGGGGGGTACCATGCAGATCTTGGCTTGCCGGGTGGGGGTACCATGAAGGTCTTGGGTTCAGCGCTTGCTTATCTCGAGCGATAACTCAGACAAACATAAAATCTTGCAGACTTAGGGCAGACCTGCACGGCCCCCGTGTCACAACCACGCGTTTCATTACCTGTCACCTGACACGCGTGCTACCGACCACGGAGGAGATCTGATGCAGTTTACGGCGGATAACTGTGTTATTTTCCTCCCAGCTGAGAAATTATTTCGAACCTGGGGTCTAGAGGCCAGACGCCAGCGTGGGGTGATACTCTGTGTCGAGTCCATTTTGCTTTAGCGGATGATTTTCACGACTCTTGTTTGATATGATATACATACATGAAGCTAACTACAAATCAGAGATGCCATGGTGTCTGGAACAGTCAAGTGGACCAGAGGAGATCTCCCCCATAAAGTTTAGCTTTCCTCATTATCCCCGTATTAAGGATATGACAGATGGTGTAGTGACTTTTAAGAATTATCTAGCGTGAGAACAAAACCTGTGGATGTGCTGGGAACTTGGTGGAAAGATATAGTGGTAGTGCTGAGTATTGGTGGTGGTGGAAGTGGTAACGGTGGTAGTAGTGGTGTTGGTGATGAGGGCGGTAGTAGTGGTGGTGGTAGTGCTGGCGGTAGTGGTGGTGATCAATAATTGTTGTAATAAGGGTACTGATGGTGGTAGTAGTGGTGATAGTGATGGTGGTGTTCCTATGACAGTGGTGGGGGATATGGTGGTGGTGATAGTGTTGGTGAGGGTGGCGTGGTGGCGTTGACAGGGCTGGATATATCGCCTCACGATTTTCTCCCAACTTTCATAGTCTTCGAGATAAACCCAAATTGGATGTTGCGATAAGTTATGTAATGCAGGAATTTCATGTTATAATTCAGATTACCGGAGATGATTAGATGGAATTTATCGCGCTTGCAGAGATCTCTGGCATCTCATCTTTGGTTAATACTAAGGAGATCTTATCTTGAAAGTCCAGCACGATGGAGACGTGAATGCTAAGCACTAAGACTTTCGTTTATATAAAGATTTTGTTCATCTTTTGAAACTGATAATTTGATTGTGGGAAAAGAGAATTGTATTGCTACTTATCTAGCTAAATCAAAAAACCGGACAGTCATTAGATTTATATAAAAAGATGGCATAACTCTTTTATTTAAACGATATCCAAAATAAATCTATTCACGACGAAGAATTCTGCCTCTCCCCATTCACGACAAAGGACTTTCTTTTCATCTGGAAAAGTTTGAAAATAAAGCTTTAGCCGAATTCATCTATATCCATATGTTGTCATACCTCTCGTATATTAGGATAAAATGTAATTACCTCATATCCTACTCCTGTGAGGAGGCAGGACTGAACGACGAAGCAGGAGACCCTTAGTAGGGGCTGGATGATGGCTCGGTAGACATCATGGCGAAGGCGTCCTGCCAACATTGCCTCGAAATAGGTTTCATAACTAGATCTTTTGGGTCGTGAGTACAAAACTTTATCACTAGATCAAAACGTTTGTTTGGTTCCAACCTTTTACGAACCAAAAACATAATTTCTCATGATGCGTTTGTCATTTTGCCACCCGGAAATATCTCAAAAGTTTTCGAATATCCGATTCAGATGCTCCCAATCTCTGCTCGAACTCATGTCGTCAGTGTATGACATCCTGGTGTAGATGTTAATCTTATTAATAGTTAAGACTTGCATCTCCCTCGCTGCACGGAGGCAGCTGCCGTAGGTGTTGAACTTAAGCAGCGGAGGAGCTTGGAACCAATCCATCACAATTTTCCCCATCAAATGATCCAGCGGTCATCGGATCCCCAACTCTGTTCCAACAAGAAAACCCGTACACTTCCGGGGCCTCTGTGTATGTATCCCTGAGGGAAGGTGTTTCATCACTGCTGACGCTAGAGATCCTGTAATCTAGTCATCTAATGTACCAAGAGGCTTTCGCAAATGGTAGTATCCAATATACTTATATCAAGAATCCAAAAAGCGCTACCCAGGAGAGGACTGGTTTCGAAATATTCTCATGCAGGCGTTTACCTCTGTCAGTAAACCCGACATTCTTGCCTTTGTCGTCTTTAGATAACACATTGAGATAGAAAGAAGCGAGACTGGAAGAGTTTACCTACTAAAACAAGCCCGTTAATGTAGGCATCTATAACCTTAGCCCTCACATGCCACTGTATATAAAAGATCACAGATTAAGAAAATACCGTCGTTTAGATAGTTACCGTAGCTGTGATAATCAAGTCATAGTAACACACAGACCGACGCGACAACAGAGACGGTACTTCGCTGGCCTCAAGGCAACACATGTGATGGCATGCATAAGACATGCGCGCCCTGGGAGGGGTTTATCCTCAGCTGACCAGAGGAGACTTTGTCTTCTGGATCAGCGGGAACGGGAGCCCCCGGGGTAAACGCATAGGGAAAAAGAGCCGGGCCAAAGTCCCTTCACGTCGCCGAGGGAAGGTGAGACTTCCATCAGCAGGAAGGGTAAATTAGGAGATAAGTTGCGGGTGTGGGTGACCGCTGACCCGAGGCTGTGTTTATGAAAGGCGATTTTGAGATTACTCCTATTCCTCCAACGCTAAAAACTACAGCGAGAGATAAAATTAATAAATCACTGCAATGACTGTATGACATGACGTTGCACTTCTGATGGCCTAGAGAAAAATTGATTCTGAGATTTTGTTATCGATTATTAAGTAGGTAACGCGTTATTCCCCAGTGAAAAGAGGGGCGTCCTCATGTGTCATCCTGTAAAGTGGTCGTGTTAACCACGCAGAGTTTTGTTGCGGAAGCATAACTTGGGTGACCAGCCACCCCTCAAGGTCCGTCGTCTCTTAACTAAATATGCTTCCAGAGTAAAGGAAAACTATAGACTTTCCTGAAGTATTACCTGCATTTTCGACTAGTTTCCATAAAAACTAAATATCCCTGAAGAATCTCATTAAAGGTCATAATTTCCACGCTCATTAGCATTTCTGGGTCCAGATATTGATACGGGACTAATTAGCTCTGCTTAAGTTTTCTGACAATTACATATCTGATATATTTCATCATTCTTTTACCACCTGCCAGCCTTTGGAAGCGTTAGAGAATAGTTGTCTCTGATATCTAAGGTAAAAAAGCGTTCAATTATGCTAGAATCCATTTCTGAATCAAGATTTCGCTGACCCGCCAGAGAAAGGAACAAGTAGAAAGATAGACTATGAAGCCGCCGCAGATCACAGGCAGTATAGCACCCTGGCTGACAGAAAGGCAAGCCGGACGATATAATAAGGTTCGTGTTATGAATAAGGAATAAGGTCTTCATGTGCCAACAGATACTTAGGATAAAAAATAAGCCACCAAAATCAACATGCATATACGATATCCTATAAATATAAGGTGGATCCCGTATCTGGCTCAGCATCAGTGGTTTAGCATTATCTTGTAACTCTGGCCACTATCGCGGCCAGCCACCCGTCCGGGCAACTAGAGCGCATATATCACGAGGAACGGACGGTCGGTCGGTCTGGCTACAGCTTGTCGAAACGGTAGTGTGGATCAAGATCTTGATGAGCTGGTGGATGAAGTGATGATGAGTGATAGTGGGTAACAGTTGATGGATTGGCCCAGGTGTTCACTGGTAACATAAACCACCAGTTAGTTCAGGAAGCGACAGGAGTAATGACTGGAAATAAGACGTAACAGCAGAATGAATAAGTGATAATGACGTGATGTGAGGCGCCAGTCACCTGAGTGACTGGATGGGTTTCAGACTGGTATCAGGAAGGAAGGGTTGACTGGCAAGTAGTTATTATTCATAGGAGGGAAAAGTCCTTTTGGCTAATGCCAAGAATATTTACTGCTGGCAGGAGAGAGTAGGTGTCTGGGATGGTTAAACGTTGCCTAAGGCAACAGTTAACTGAGTATCTGGCTCCAGTTGTGAGTAGTGAAGCAAGTGTCATATAAATCGAGGGGTCCAACTAGTTGCGCGTTTTACCTTATGACGTCAATCAGGAAAATAATCTTAATAATAATTGCAATATGGAAATGATTTGAACTCGTTCTCATATGTGTTACTGATTATAAATTATTGGACCTGTTTCCAACTGCAAAAGTATATCAACATGCATGAGTGTCTGTTCCTGTCACTGGTAAGGATAGTTTTTCACACACACACACACGCTCGCGCGCGCGCGACTGTAGAACTCCTTTCCGTACTGTACAAATGGGGAATCGGAAATAGGTAATCACACACTCATAAACAGAAGCATAGGTACATACGCACGCATGCACACAGAGCCCAGACCCAACTTTCCTGGTTAAATTCCCGGCCATTTTGCAGTGGATGATGTGGAGCGGCTTTAACCGCACCTCACCAGATGCTATGCTCCATACACAGCAAAGCTTTCGAAAGAAAATGCTGTTAATATATCCTGTGTCATCCATCATCGTCTGTTCCTGCGCCACACACTCTCATCATCTTCGGTAATTGCTAAAAAACCCTTCCCAACCATCGCTCATAATTATCTTCCTGTATCGTCATAATTACCGTTTGTTTTGCCGGAATGAGATCCAGAGATCTCTGCCTGGAAGGGTCAAGGTGAATCAGCTCGGAGGAATCGGCCTGGGTCTATCCTGCTCTGATCACACCGGCAGACTGGGAGATAAGAGCCGGGGTGGTTACCCGTCACATGTTATGGGTCAGCTGCTGTGTGAGCGGGGACTGCGGATAACACAGGGAGTGGGGAGGGGCCGATGGGGAGAGATATGGGGACGCTCAGAGATGGTGTTGGGGACAGGGATGGATATATCGCCCTAGTGGTGGAGATAAACCTTAAAGGGTTGGCTTCGATAAGTTGTACAGAAAGTGGGGATTATAATCTAGATCTACGAGGAGGATTAGATCAAATCTGCCGTACGCGTGGGGTTTCCACCTCTTTGAAGTTGCTGCAAAGACCTAATTTTGTGGACTTAAAACGGAAAGTAAAGATCCAGTTCATCCAAACAGCTCTCACATTTCAAGTAAATAATTCTGCAACTGCAGTATTTCACATCACACAAAATTGGTCACTTCATCACCAAGCTAATGGCATCTTATCGTTTAACATGTTCATTTCACATTTCATTTACGCTGTTTTACACGCTTGCAACATTTAGTTTTGGCTGATAGTTCCTCTTGTCTAATCAAGGCCAAATGATTACTATATTCATTGAAGAAAGTCCAGAAAATTAATCCAAGTCACGTGACCAGTAGAGGTAATACGTGGAAAATCGAATAATTGAAACCATCGTATGAAACTCAACCCCTTGAGCGCAAGAATACGACGCTTGGACATGATAGCCTGGCCTTTGACCTGACTCTAAAATGTTAGGCCAAAGGACATGCCATTATACCAAAAGGGTCGTAGCATCGTTCCCAAGGGTCGTAGTCGTACTCATGTGTTATAGTCGTATCCAGATCTTCCCCTTTACTACAATTAAGCATCGAGGGTAAACAGATACAAGTATTCCCGTGCCACAAACGCTCGCCCTCAGCGTTGTGTAGATGATGGCAAGATAACAATTACCAATGCTGATTTTATGGGCGTGATTATGTTCTTCATTTGCTCTGGCAGCAGGTACCCTGCCATTAGAGAGTTACGGGTTCGAACCTGCTCGATTAAGTGCTTCGAATTCCTCCCCAGCGCCAGAAAGATGCTGAAATGGTACACATACCATCCATTTTCATTACTTATGATACATGATTTCTGAGTATTTCACATCTTATTTATATGTTGTTCGATAGAAAGTAACACAATATAACCTTGTTGCCCAGTTTAAAGTTTCACAGACTTGGTTTAGACCCTTTTAAAGAAGATCCTTATGGAATTAATGAATCAAGTGTCTTCCAAGTGAAGACTTATTCGAGTGTTGCTCGAAGCATATCCGATTTTCTGGAAGCCACGAAAGTCTTACTTTCCAAATTTTGCATTAGATTTCAGGCGGACATGGAACCGACTAGGGAAATGAAGATCGAGAGACGAATAATATGCATTTCATTGAAGGTGACTTCTTCATCAGCTTTCCAGTAAACGATCTTCTATATTACATCAAAAATTATCAATAAATTTTCATACATAAAATTCACCTCTGAAATCAGATGGTGGACTATATTCCTCGACGACACTTTATGTAAATATAGAAAATCAGCTGAAAACAGATTTCCCTGACGAAGACGATAAAGTAATTTGGAATACATAATCAATGGTGTGGACCCCACAGTTTAGAGATCAAAGCCACCATCATTAAGGCAGAGGCTATCGAAGTAGAAGGCTTATCAAATTTGTAAAACATTTGCACTTTGGATATATATATATATATATATATATATATATCACATAATGCCTTCCAACAGCACTAAATGAATGTTCCAACGAAACGATTTGCAAGACTGGAACATACCCCATTCATATGGTCCGTCATCTCATGGACTGAAGCAAAACGCAGGTATAATATGAAGAGGGAAGTTCTTTTATTTTCAGAGGCCGATGCCGTCCACCTAACACGCAGTAATAAAGTAGTTATAAGGAACTTCCCCGATCTTGTAAGTGCAATCAACATTGCTGAAGAATTAGATTGTGCTGACGAAGTCTTTGTGTCTGCCATAAGAGAGAGGAAGGCAGCTTCGTACTTTCAGCAACACGGTTTCGTTTCTACCCCGAGGAACTGCAATTGAACGTACAGGTGCTCGAGACAAGTAGGCTCACATAAGCAGTCACAGACGCAGCTGGACGCACAACTAGTCTTGACATCGTTCGAGGAGAGATAAGCTGTGAACATCGTGGTGTAGGGCAAGCGGATGTGAGGCGGAGGAGGGGCGGCTGCGTCCAGTCTGACCCGCCATGTGAACCCCTCGGCCGCCACCTCTTGCCTCCCGACTCTTGGCTCCGACTTCGGACGACCGAACTGCCGATTCCTGTTCTTGCAAGTGATCAGTGCAAATGACTGAGTGGTATATTCTACTGACTAATTTGCGTGTCCTTAGCTGACTTGTATTTTGTATTTAGTTATGGAGATTCTGTGTGTTCTGTTATATAATACTGTTATCTCAGTAATGCCAAGAGTCGATCTTTATCAAAGGAAGAATATATCTACCACATACATACTTCGATTTAAAAGCCAGGCGTAAAAACCTTATCTACTGTATGAATATCCATCCTTATGACATCTGATAATACACCACTGAGAGGGAAAGGGACGCATTAAACCAGAAATAAACCCATTATCGGCCAAGGACGCCGAGGTGCAGGCAAGAAATCGAAGAGTGCTCAGCGAAACAGAAAAATCGGAGTCGAGGGCTGATGCTCTGTCATTGCCAGATAGTGGTCACTGGCTCGCTCCAGATCACACGTCCGCTAAATCCTACGCCCCACACTATTTTTCAACCCATCCATGAGGCTGTTATAGGCGGGAAATAATATACAAAGGCTGCATTGTTACCACCATGAGGAGAATAAATGATTGGTTATCTAAGTGGCGATTCGGCGCAGAGCTCCCCGCTCAACGATATCGTCTGTACCAGATTACAGGTTAGGAGGGGAAGATAGAATCAGCCCAGCGGACGGACGAAGAGAGGCGGGCTCCGAGAAGGGGCACGAAGCTTGATACCATATTGTTCTTTGATTAAAGTTATTTTGTAATTACATGTCCTTATCAGCGAGGGGCGGACTGCGTACTTGGGCCAAGGAAAAAGGTAATCGGGAAAATAATTGAAGGTTTCATTCGTCCGGAGATCACAATCTCGCATTCATGTGTTCCGTAGACTGAAGCACTGAAGCCAGACTGTTTCCACGGTCAGATTATGGGTATTTTTTTTCAAAGTCTTACGCATTTCATCTGTACAAAAGGGGAAAATAAATGTTCAATGAACTAACCAAGTTCATCAGATACCGGAGAACCGTCTTATGTTCTTGAGAATACTCAAGTTCACTGGTTAACATCTATGCTTGGTGAATCGTTTGTAAATCCAATTCTGAATTTCAAATCAGACGTCACTGTTTCATTTCAGGTTTCGTCCGGCAATCAGTTAAGGTTTAGGATGTGATAAACACTCACTCCGCCCTCTTGATGAATGAGGGGGGTGTTCCTGCCCCCACCTCGTGTGAGGTCGCCGGGGTTGACCTCAGCTGTGCATGGAGAGAGAGAGAGAGAGAGAGAGAGAGAGAGAGAGGGAGGGAGAGAGGAGAGAGAGGAGTTTAGAAGGAAGTTTCCTAGGGTCGGCCCTGATATGGACTTTTGAGCATGACTGGAGCCTCCAGCGTAAAAAAGAGAAATAAGAAGACAAAACTGTTATGAGCACTACCGTCAGTAGCAAACAGTTATTATCATCATTACTGATCTTATCATCATTACAACAAACATCCAGAACCTCACCTACAACCTCACCTTGAGCCCCACAGTCATCACCTCCTGGACCACCACACCACCATAACCTCAAATCCCTTGTCTATAGCATCCTTGGCCCAAGTTTTACCCTTCCCATCGTCCCCTACGCTCCTGTGAATAAGAGAAATACGCCGTAATTCAAACAAGAAAACTCATTACAATCATAGCCGAAAAAATATGCAAAATAGCTATCAAGCAGACCAAACCATGAATTTCTAGATATCTTGATAAGAATGATGGTACCTTTTCTGCTCCTGTGCCACGTCAAGATGTAAAAATGTTTGAAACTTATTTCCATAAACCTGACGGAAAGTAGCGTTAGCATATTCGACGTCCTACCCCACGTAGAACGAACGGGCAATGGTAATGACTTCGTTGAATTATTTCAATGTCAGAGATGCAGATTACTTGGGTTCCCTCTTTAAAGAGGCAAGCGAGGTTCTCCAGGTATGTACATAAGCTGTTGTGGGTACTACCGCTTCTGTGGGGTGAGTTACAGGGTACGGGAGGCGCGAGGGTGATATGTACAGCGCAGGAGGACATCTACAACAGTGAGTTGAGTTATAGGATACAGGCAGCGCTCCGGGTACATACGCTGCCTCAGTTAGGAGTTTAGGGTACACGTGGTATGTGAGTACGTGTGCAACAATGAATGCTTAATTCAAGGTAAAGGTTTTGAAATTAGATCTTACATAAGGTATAACTTATAGCCTGCCAATGATGTTGTGAGTGCCTGCACACACACACAAACACACACACACACACATATATACATGTATTATATATATATATATATATATATATATATATATATA
>JAYMFT010208440.1:0-11548 GCA_038088735.1 Panulirus argus | reverse complement strand
TCCAGCCCCCCGCTCCCATATATATATATATATATATATATATATATATATATCTTGATCGCTGTTTCCTGCAATTAAGTTTAATAAGATAGAATAGAAGAAAATATTTATATACTGTAAACTTACCTTGGTCCAACAATGATCATTTATGTTGTAGCCCCCACCCACCCACTCCCGAGGCTGGGGTGTATTCAGAAAGTAGCAAAGACTACTCTGAGTCAAAAGGAAAAAGCTCCAGAATCAGTATGGAGTCACATGAATTACCTGTTCAGAAACTGGGCGTGCTTAAGGTGCTTGTTATATGCTCCACATTCATAATTCTCTATCATTTACAGCTTTTCTGCATTGCTTAAATAAAGTTTCCTGGACTTTTCAGCTTTCAGCACATGCATCATGTACTACAATGAACACTGTTTATTTTATGATTTGACAAAGCACACACCTCAAACTAGCAGTTAGTGACCACACTAGGTCTTGTTTCATCATGAAATTTTTGCTGACATTTTTCAAGTTAGTGTAAATTTACAGAAATTAATAGTGCTCCATTTATGTATTGTGAAGTAGTGTAAGGCTACTTTTATGTGTTCAAGGAGAATATTTATGTGAACAAAATAGGGAAAAATATGCGCTGAGATGATGTGCCAGTGGACTGTCTCATGTTCTTATGACACTCAGCATCCTTGTTTGAAGCTGAGCATCCTGGACTACTTGATTACATACTATACTCAGTGCAGTTGTTCCTTCCCTCCTGGACTAAATTTGTGATGTTATGGACTTTCACACAATTTTTTGTTATGTTTCATACTAAGTCCCATAGGGTCCAAAGGTCTGTTAGAAGCTAGATTTCAATACATTAAAGTCAGTTAGAGTAGGGTTTCACTGTAATTTGAAAGGCTCTGTAATTGCCTGTTGCACTGTCCTTCATGAGTTTTAGCCACAACAGTGTGCACGATTATAGGAGATCCCCACAAAATGACATTTTGCAACAGCAGTATTTAAAAGTTAGGGTATAAAGTCATAGAAAAACATTGAAGTCCTCATATTAGCAGAAGATTTGAAGATTTTTTTTTTTTAATGCTGCTTTCCATTAGTAATGAAATATTCAAATGTATAGTTTTTCTTTTTTTTTAGTGGCATTTTGTTATCAAAGCAAAATAACGTTAGGTTTATTACTTATTCCTGTCTCTGACAGCCACCATTTAAAGAACACCAAAGTTTTATGTTCTTTATGTGTCGTATAAGTGAGATCTATCGGACTTGAAAACATAGAGATATGTAATATAATGGGTGGATACACCAACAATCATAGATGTCGCATACTGAAATGGATAAACTTGCTTTGTAAGGCTTGATAAACAGTTCACTGTATCCCCATATCACTCAAGCCCTCATCATCAGTATTCTCAGTAAATATCATTAAATATTGACTAATTTGACAGTGAAATGGCAACAGTTATTAAGTCAGAGAGTCTGATTTACAGCATGGGAGAATGTGGTTCTTTGAAGGTAAGCTGTTTTGGGTATTTTTCATAAATGAGAGTTGAGTTGGGGAAATTTTTGGTTGGGGTTTACAGTAATTTGTACTGTTACAATCTGATAGAATGGCAGATGTCCTGGAATGTAACTTTATCATTTTTTAAGGATCCCCGTATTTACCAAGAGTTTGAGATTGGCCAGGGATGTTCATCACTTGCAAGTGAATAAATTGTTGGTAAATGTTTAGGGGAAGTGAGGAAATGAAGTATGAAAGTTTACAACATAGTAAGAGGTTAAAGAATGAGAAGATAAAAGAATTGCATTAAGAGACGTTGAGCATAAGATTGTATACATTCTGAATGAAAATTATGGAAGTAAATAAAGTATGGAAAAAAATTTGAAAAAGTTTTTTTGATAAGGGAAAGAGAAGTTATTGTAGTATTGGGTGGTACTGTGGAAGTTTATACTAATCCTTTCAGTACAAAATTAACACAGATATTACTGAACCTGTGTTGTAAAATAGTTTTAATTGTTTAATGCTATTACCTTTATAGTAACATTATTGGGGTTAGATTTGCTGGATCTTTATGTGGGTTACAGTTTGCATATCTTTAACACCTTTTCATTGGTAAAAGTATGCTGCATTTTTGGCAAAATGCGCATATTAAACAAGATACTGAGTGTTTGGTGATGTCCGAGTGTGAAATCAATGATTAGGCTTCCAACTGGTGTTGTTTACATCTATTGTGGACATGTCTCATATGGCCACTCATCTACCATCTACTAGGTGCTGAGATTCATGAACTCAAAGTAAGATGCTATTCATAAAGTAAAGTTGACATAAGGAAGGTACAAGCTCAAAATGTCATGAGCACTTAAGAATGTTACTTGTACAACTATCTGTGATATGTGACTGCCTATTTCAGACTGCAGACGAGTATGACTGGGTGCAGTACTTTGCTAAGTTAGTTCAAATTTTCCAGATTGATTTGCAGTTCTTAATCATGTATAGATAATCTGTATTTAATAGGAATATCCAAAAGACAACCTAGTTAACTAATATGGTAATGTACAAACTCATGAAAGGGAATCACATCACAATGCAAACTTTTATCTCAGTAATTAAGAACATTTTTAGTGATGTACACACAGCAATATGTTTAGCATTATCATTCATTCATTAAACTTATCATTCCATTAAGTTTCAGACCTTGGTTCCCATTCTGTATAACATGCATAGAATAATAATTGTTCCTATAGTGAATCTGAATTGCCAGTGTCACTTCTCACACTTTTTGTGTCATGTGCATGGCATGGCAGACACTTCAGGGTTGCTTTGTCCAACTACATTGTCATAAGTCCATCCATTGTTTGTCTGTCAGTTCATCTTCCTTCGTCAGGAGGCACACTTTAATCTACAACTTAACTTTTATCATAACAGGAAAGTTTAAATCAGATACTTAGGAAATTTTATACAGCTATTTTTCAGCACGTAAAGAGGTGAATGGCATGAGATCCATAACCCTAGTCTAGATTTTGTTTCAGTTAGTCCCTGTACAATAGGATTTAATCTGGAACTTAGCCTGGCTCATAACCTGCAGATACTAAACCTATGGCCATTGAACATAATACAGATGTTTGATATTTTCCAAACAATATTTCCACCTATTTTTATTTCAGCCTCAGTAACAAAGCCACACTGCTGGCATCAAAAGTGTTCCATTGAACACCTTTCTAATTGGTCTCTTACACCTCTATTTTGGGTAAGATAATGGGCTTTACCTTAATTGGACTAAAACACTTTCAGTAATCATTTTTCACTCATAGGTATTGTAGCGATTATTTTGTATGCTTGGTCATAACATACAATATGTTTTTTTGTGATTTTATTATGTTTTAGAAATATAAAACTAGGAATATTAAAGGAATTTGTGGTTATGCTATTCCTAATAAGATAATGTTTACATTATTACATGCAGGTCTTGTTGCAGTAATTCAAGTGTATTGGAGTATTAAGTGGTTACATACTGCACTGTAATTGAAGGTATGCTTCATTCGTTAATACAGCTAATATTTAGGTACTTAGTCAGCTCATTCTGTTGTAGGAAAATCAGATTAAATCATTTCTCTCTCTTTGATGCAAATTGAATGTACTGGTTATGACTTCATCCATCTCTTTAGATGATTACATCCATCTCTTTAGATGATTTAACTGAAAGAATAGGCGAGCTTCTCATGAATAGCTTTAGCTTTGGTAAGAATTAACTCTGTATGATATTTGAGTGTGTTCAGTGAGGGAAACCTGGAAAACACTTCTATTTCAGCTTGTATATGTTTTGAAAGGTGCTTTTATCTATTAAGCTGGATATTATTCACCCACACCACTTATTATGTAGACACTTGCCTTTGGAGTGAGTTGGAAAGTGCTGTGATCATTATCAAAGGCTGCAAAATGCCACAGAAATTCAGCTTTTTCAATATGGGTTTATTTAGAATACATTAAGGATATCATGTATAGTATACATTGTTCTTTGCAATATTTATATGTTTAAGGCCTATTTTTGTAATATATGTTTGCTCTGATCACATCAGTTCCTTTCCTGTACCAATTTGTTGCTGCGTGTAGGCATTCATCAGGACCGAATGCTGAATAGCAGAACTTTTTTCTTTTATAAAATGCACCCATGGTCACAAAATGCTGTATGTGTTTTAAAGTTAACACAGATGATGTTTCTACAATATGCAAACACAAAACCATCCAGGGATATTTGTGTACCTAATGTACCTTAGAATATGACAAATATTTGATATACAAATATACGATGTCAAAGTAATACTATAGTTATATTACTGAGCACCCCTAGTTCTAAAGCAGATGATTAATTGACAGCAACTGGCAATGAGAACCTTAAGTGGAGAAACTGGTGAGGGACCTTTAGAAGAAAATGAGGAACTGAATGCTTGTGCAATCAATGTGGAATGTGTAGATGACAAGAAAGAAGGTAAGCCTGTTTTGTGATGTGTTTACTATTTTTCCACCATCATAAGAGCCACTTATGTCTTATCTATTTATCATCATTACTCTCTTTCCAGTCCCTTACGGTGGATCTGGTATACATGGCTTCTGAAACTACTCATACATGCCCTTAACCCATGTCTAGTGCATTATAGTGAAACTTGATGTCCACATGTACAAAATGCCACAAAATTTTTCACTTTTAAAACTTGATTGATTCATCAAGTGAGATTAACATCATTCACACCATTTCCGTACATCACCTGCTTCCCCTACACGTGATCCCCAATTATTCCCTTCATCTGAAATATCCTTAGCCCTAATTAAGTTTCTATTTTGGATCTGTCCACCTCTTCCACAGTCCTCATCTTCTCCCTGTACCTTCTGCTGTGCTGCCAAATATCTTCTTAACTAACCTGTTATCTGCCATATGTTCTGCTTTCCCATACCACCTTGAAATACTTTTGTCCATGCAAATATCTGATGCGATTATTTTTTCACACCACAAAGCCTTCTCACATTTTCATTCTTTATTTTATCTATCCTTGTTGTTCCAGCAATACTTTGCATGTTATCCATCTTTTTTGGTCCTATTTTTATCCAACCCTGATGTGTGAACACTTAGCTTTCACATCCATACATCATTATTGGAGCAAGTACTCTGTCATTCATACTTCTTGCACACTCTGCACTTTAATTTTCCCATTTTCCAGAGCTTACAGTGTACCTCCATTTTTTATCATTTGGATGACTGCATTTAACTTCAGCTTTTCCACTACCATGCTTACTAAACTTTACTCCCAATTACCTAAAGTCATTTACAATTTTTCTCCATTCAAACTTACATTCCATCCAACTTGTCCCACAACCCTGTTGAACCTAATAACCTTGCTTTCATTCACATTTACTCTCAACTTTCTCCTTTCACACACTTTTCCAAACTCAGCCACTGGCTTCTGCTGTTTCTCTTTCGAATCAAACACCAGTGATGATCATCGGCATACAACAACTGATTCACTTCCCAAGCCCTCTTATCCCATCCCCATCTGACTGCATACTTGCCTGTCTCTCCAAAACTGTTGCATTTACCTCCCTAACCACTGCATCCATAAACAAATTAAACAACCATGGGAACATCGCACACCCTTGCTGCAGACTGACCTTCACTGGGAACCAGTTACTCTCCACTCTTCATACTCGGACACATGACTTACACCCTTGATAAAAACTTCTCACTGCTTCTAGGAGCTTACCTCCCACACAATATATTCTTAATACCTTCCATAAAGCATCCCTATCAACCCTATCATATGTCTTCTCCAGATCCCTAAATGCCTCATACAGATCCATATGTTTTACCAAGTATTTCTCACACACATTATCCAAGGCAAACAACTGGTCCACACATCCTCTACCACTTCTGAAACTACACTACTCCTCCCCAATCTGATGCTCTATAAATGCCTTCACCCCCTCAATCAATATCCTCCCACACAGTTTTCCAGGTGTAATCAACAGACTTATGCTGCTGTAATTTGAGCACTCACCTTTATTCCCTTTGCCTTTGCACAGTGGCACTACACATGCATTCTGCCAATCCTCAGGCACTTCACCATGGTCCATACATACATTGAATACCCTTACCAACCAATCAACAAAACATTCACCCCTTTTCTTAATAAATTCAACTGCAATACCATCCACTTCTGCTGCCTTGCTGGATTTCATCTTCCTCAAGGCTTTCATCACCTCTTCTCTCTTCACCAAACCACCCCCCCTAACTCTCTCACTTCATATACCACCCCGACCAAAACACTCTACATCTGCCACTCTGTCATCAGACACATTTAACAATCCCTCAAAATACTCAGTCCATCACTACCTGTTATCACTTCCCACCCAACCCCCCCTCAACAATGTTCCCATTTGTTCTCATCTTATGCACATTATTTTCTTCCTTCCAAAACATATTTTTATTCTCCCAAAAGTTTAATGATACTCTCTCACCCCAACTCTCATTTGTTCTTTTTTTCAACTCTCGCACCTTCCTCTTGACCTCCTGATAGAAATGGTTTTAAATATTGAAAAACATTACCTTTCTAAGGTAGTGTCATGTAAGCAAATTTTCTTGATTCTCTTTTTCTCACCCTGCCCAGCCTTACCTTCCTTTTTTTGAAAAAACTTTTCTCTTAATTTCAGAGACCATTTTGGGTTGGCACCTGTTATGTCCAAAATATGTGAGCATTGAGTAGTTGGTGAGAGGTGGATCAATATCGTCAGTATGTTGGAAGTTGTTGATTGGCCAAGGATGGATTCCAGTGGTCAAACAATACTGCAGATGCCACTGAATCATTCACAAACATTGAGCTTAAGCAACTACCTCCTCACTGAACATGATTAGGACATGTTCCTAGCCAGTTTGTTTCCTACAAATATGGTTTATACTTGCAGGACATTGGCTTGGAGAGAAAAGGAACCTGTAAAAACCTACATTTCTTGTGAGTGTCTGCCAGAAGCTTACATAACAGTCCTCTTTAGGAGTTATTGATATTTCAGTCTTCCATTGCTGGAGTATTCTCTGGAACACTTCAAGTGAAACCTGAGCAGGTTTTTATGTCAGTGAGATGGGTGCACATGTAAAACAGGAGAAAGGAAAATATGCAAAATAGCACTGAGGACAGCCAGACAGCCAGTGGGAAAAGCATCTGGTTAAATTTGTGGAAAAGTCCACTAGTACGTAACCTCCAGTCTCTGACTGGCATCTGAAGAGATGGAGCAGATGATCCTACCATGTGTTCTGAGTATTGATTCTCACGAATAAGGGAATAAGGTGTTCTGTTGTGTGAAGACTTTTAGCATCTCAAATATCCTTGAGTGTTATTAGAGTATATTACAGTCAAAAAAGACTTTCATGCCATAGATGCTCTTTTCTTGTTAAAGCAGGAATGGTGGTCCATGGTCCATATTAATTGCATTAATAGCCACATTAACCTCACTGTCATAGTTAGGAATCATTTTTATAGAAATCTGAAGTTGTTTTTAACATGGCCCTATGTGAATGCATATGAATTTAGGCAATTCCTCTCAGAAGACAGATCTTAAGTAGATTAATTGCGATGTGGCATACATGTTTTACAAATATACTAATGGTTAAGAATTTGGTTTTGAACTTTTACATACATTGTCAAATTCTTCTTTATATTATTGAAATTGTATTAATTCAATAAGTTTTGTTATTCACAGCCCATGCAGAAGAATCACGAGATATTATTGAGGGGGCAAGTACCTGCTTATCTTCACGCTCTTTCAACTCCATGCACTCTCTCTATGCTACTGGCCCAGACCCTTATGACAAATTGAAATGTAGGCCAGGTAAGTTCTCTTATAAGTGTACTGTTAACCCTGTTGCTCTAAACTGTGGTTGTTGAATGACACACCAATCTCATTCTTTCACATATACATAGATATGTACAGGAAAATAACTTATCCTTTAACCTTCATTGTTAAGAAACTCATACTGCTTATTACTTTTTCACAAACTATTCCAAATTGATTTATTACCAAAGCCACAAATGGCTAATTCCTCCAGTTACATTTAAGATATTTTGCCATGCCTTAATAAACATCACTTCTGACTTATTCATGTATGCACATCATATGGGAAACGCATCACAACATTGTGTTTTTCTTACTTAGCATGTGAGACATTTTGGATCACTACATCTTTTGACATTGTCTACCCTCCATTGGTTTGTTCTCAGCCAATGAGCTATCTGTTTTTCCATTGCTGAGAGTCACATTTAAGACTTCAACGTAACTTTAGTTGGAACTTTAAAGATCTGAATTGGATATAAATATCTCCCACTGCAGTATTTGGTTTTCCAGTACAGTAATTTTTTTTTTTTTTTCATATACATCATCCTTGAAAGAGAAAACACAATAGTTTTTTCAACTATATAATTTTCAGCCAAATGCTTGTCTGAATTCAGTAAACAATTCTTTATTTGTCTGTTTATATCCCACTAAGACACAAGCACACGCCCTAAGTGTGTATGTGTGTGTGTTTGTGTGAGCATACACACATAGGAGTAAAGCCGTGCTAGAAATATACAAGGTATTTAGTATAAAACTCTCTACCTATAACACACAAATAGTAATCATACACACACACACACACGCATACACACACAGGAATTGATGTATGGTGCATGGCCTGAGTTACAGATCAGGAGAACTGTGAAAGAAGTTAGCTATCTTCTGGCAAATATTTCAATGTTTTAGTAAGCTATTTGCAATGTATATCAAGTCAGAACTGAATGATGCTTCTCAGGTCTGGCCACTGCACCAAACGAAACGCAAAGATATGATTGAAAATGAACAGAGGAGAGCAACCAATAATATGGTGCTGGAATTAAAGAGAGCTGAGCTGCAATGAAAGGTTGAAAGTTTTGTAGTTGATCCATCTTAGAGGAGAGAAGAGAGGGGGGAGGAAGAGGCTGGAACTGATGACACAGCCTCTAAGTTACTAGATCAACTTAATGATGCTGACAGTAAACAGTTCTTCATGAGGTGGGGTAACACAATGCTAGCAGAGACCGAGAAATAGGATGGTTAAGAAGGATGCGAGCAGTTCTTTGAGAGATGTAAGGATAGAACAACCATAGGAAATAACTTGAGAAAGCAATAAGATTGTAAACAAAATAATGTTAAGAAGTAGTTTTATAGTATAAGAGTAGTGGATAAAAGGAACATGGATTTGGTAAATGTGGACAGCATGCAGAAATTTAGAAAGTTGTACTGTAATAGAGAATGGTCAAGAAATGAGGCCCCCAAAGTGTAAAACTTTCTCCCTGTACAGAAAAAATAGGTTATTGCAAAGAGATAATAACAATTACAAATAGGTCTGTGGGGTTTGGCTGTGAATATGATGCTCTAGTTTCGATGCATTATACATGACAGCTAGAGAGTGAATGTGAGCAAATGGAGATATTCTGTATCAGTTCCTTGCACTATCTCACTACACAAGAATGGGAAAAAGAGTCCTGTTTTTAAAATCTTTTTCATGCTATAAATCACAGGATAACTATTTGGTTCTAGTGCTTTACAAATTCTATAAAATCATATCTAAAATTTTTGCTCAATTCGACTTCTAAAGTGATGTACATATAACAGATAACTAAAATTTAATTTAGGATTTGAAGTTACAGCTGAGTTCCTGAAGTTAAGGCTTCTGTATTATTGATACTATCTGTAGAGTGCTGCTCCCCACTGTTCTTTGTTATTTATTTTAACAAATCTTTCAGTCATAGATGCCTTGTGTATTTAGGTTTTTCTTTAATGACTTTATCTTTTAACATGTACACAGTCATGATTTCTTGTTCATTAATAAAACTTGTTGCTTTAGTACTGCTGTCATTTCATTAGTTAGTCCTATATATCTATATTGAAAATTCTCTCTTCAAGTACACCCTTATTCCCTTTATCATCTGTGCCTTATTTTCTTTTATTTTCTAGATTTGTCTCCATTTGCACAGTATTTGCATCAGTAAGCTAATACACAACAGGTACATTTTGTTCCATTTCCTTGGACTTCTGTAGATTTTCACCTCCCATTTCTTGGCCACCTCTTTGACTGCAAGGTTGGACCAACTGGCTTGTTCCAGTAGTTCATTTTAAAATTTTTTGCTGCAAAAGTTGTAATCCAATTAGTACAGTATCAAAAGCCATATTGGGACAGTCATGGAGAATAAAAAAAGGCCACAACTTGTGCTGCCCATGCTGGACAGTAAAGGTACTCACTTTTCCCAAGCACTATTGAATAATCATATAACATTATTTAAGTTGTATTCCTTTCTAAATGCTTTAACTAATCTTCTTGCTTTAACTGCAATCAATCATTACATGAATATGAATCAGTATTTGCTCTTGAGGGACTGTAAGATACTTTCAACCTGTGGTTGAAAACAGATCCAACTGAGTGGCTTTCATCAGAAGGCCTGCTTAAGGGTGGGCAGAACAACTGTCCAGAATCAGCAAGAATTTTACACTTTGGATCCAAGCCCACAGACATACAATGAGCACTAGCTTTGTGCTCAAAATAAGCAAGTGTAGTGGTTATCCATCCTCTTTATTGGTGCTGTAGATTACTGGAAAAATTTTGACACCTTTGAAATCCCTATGGCACTAACTCTTCCAAATTACCATTAATTTACATTTATGTGTACCTGCAGTGTTGGAATAACCAAGGACAGTCAACCTGTCTTTTGACTTTCATTAAAGTAGATGTTTCCTTTTCCAGTGTTGCTAAGGGCTTTTTGAGTTTAAAAATACCTATAGAAAGTAGTTTTATTAGCATTATAAGTCTACTCATGACTCAGATTTTTTCAGTTGTCTTTTTAAGCTTCATTGATGTACTTGGTGGCAGCTTCTTTTTTAGACATAACATTTCTCATCACACACAACATGCAGGCTAAAACCATGTCTATTCTTCAATTTATGAAGCCACCATTGAGAGTAGTCAGTCATGCACAAGGTCAGGTTCATTTTGGAATATTATGGCTTGTTCCACTCTATATTATCAAAAGTAATAACATCATTCTGACATTTTTTTAACCACAGAATTAATGCACTACAATGTATGCTGCACTGACCCAGTCCACAAATGATGAGTCACAAAGTCGTTCATTAGAATCCTATGGCAGCTGGGCTTCCTAAGACAAAATACTTATATTTTTGGTTAGAAATATTTTTAAAGCCCTTTAACATTGCTGGGTAGTTGAGGGGTATTTTCATCCCAGTGAGAGCTAATGAGTTTACAGGTTCCATTTTTCACTCAAAGGTAAAAATTTTTTTTTCTAAAGACTCCAGCCACGAACAAAAGTCCACATCAAGGACGGGCCCTAATTGAAATATAGAGAAAATTAACAAAGGGGGAAGAAAGACGGAAAGTATTTACAAATTTTTGAGAAAGTGAAAAACCTGTCTCCTGAAATGAGCCAGGTCATAGTTATTGGGAAAGACATGAGAAGGTAGAGAGTTCCAGAGCTTCGACGTGTA
>JAYMFT010208429.1:0-11549 GCA_038088735.1 Panulirus argus | reverse complement strand
CGATCTCATGTGGATTTATGTTTATGTATCTCGACGAAGCAGACGAGTGTGTTATACGCTCTAAAATGTTACTGAGGAATTAAGGTTTTTGATAAACACATGAAATTGTTGTTGTGATGTAATGATTTGATTGTAATGAATTTGTATTGTGTTGGATTTGATGGTCGTTTGCGTATCTTTATATTTCTTGGCTAAAGACGGGCGAAAGTTTCGAATCTGGAATCTCTGCCGTACGGCAAATGACAAATAACATTATTTGCTGCTTGATAATGGGAACGTATGTATGTTGATAGATCTTAATAGGTGTGAGCAGTTAATGTCAGGAATCCACACCATACGTCAAATATTAAAGAGTACATCAAATGTGCGACAGGATGTACAAATTGTACATACTGATCCTAGAAAGAACGGGCCGTCGCAAGACAAGGGTCTGTGCCGGGTGGACACCTGCAGAATAAGACAACAACATCAATAACAACATCAACAACAATAACAACAATAACAACAATTGCTGATTCAAAACTATTTTCTCGCCGTATCTCATGTGTGTGATGCATAGTATGGGTTCCGGCTTAATGATCTTGTGTTGTTTATGGCCAATTATTCTATCAACTTACAAACTCATGCGTGTCAGAACACACCACACACGTTGATGTTCACTTTGAGTTTTGCTCCAACTTTTTCACTTTCAGAAATCTTATGAGCCACAACTTGAGAGTCAACATCTCGTACTGGGAGGAACCTTCCCTACCTGGCTGGACCTAATCTAATAGGATGTTTCATTTCTACCTTCCACATTAAAGTTGGAAATGCCTCCGCATTCTTGTCATATTGTCACCACAAAAGTAAAGACACCTATTTATTGGTGCTATTATGGAAATTCTTCCATAAATTACTTTGTAGTGGTCCTCCTGTCATTTCCCTCTAATTCAGTGACTGGTCACAAGTCGTGGTCGAAAGAGTATGGTGAATATTTCCGAACTGTAGCATATCATTGGTTACGTTGAGCTACTAAAATCATTTCGTTAGAATGCCAGGTGCATAGAAAATCAATCTTTTACCTGTTCATACGAAATCTGCACATTTTAGAACATATGGTAAATTCAGCTAATACGAAAGTCAGAAGCTAAGGAATTGCAGCCAATAACCACGGAAAAGGGAAGGATATACTGCAACATTCATAAGTTGTAATGTTAAAGTATTAGAGACAATTCTTAGCTTCTTCCGCCATACAGGAAGGGCCCCTATTTGTCCTACGTAATGACAAGATCATCACCTATATTGCAAGACTTCATTCATTCAGATGACCCTAATAACTATCTTTGAGAATAAACGTCATGAAACTTGAAAGTTTTAATAAGGCCTGCAAAAAAAGAAGACCAATATCCAAAATGACAGAGTATATTTGCAATGCGAAAATAGGAGACATACGACAAAGAACCATCTGCATGAAACGTATATTGTCCAAAAAATGGTAAAAGGAACACTGGTGAGTTTTGCATTAGAAGAAAGAGAGTGATTATTCAGTCAATTGGTCCATTAATTACGGAAAATGGTGACTTGGTTCCTGACAAAAAAACAATGGCAAAAAACCTAGAATAATTTCTTTGCATCACTATTTGTTGTCGAACGTGCAAGTCAAGTCCCGAATCTAGCTTCATTAGTTAGAGAGGAGAATTTTCTGCAGTAAACGGATTATAAGTAAACAAAACAACAGGTCCAGAGAAGTTTCATCTGAGTACAGTGAAAGCGGAGAAACATAAGATAGTTAATTCCTTGACTGTTCTTTTCTGTAAGTCATATGCCACAGGGAAATTTGTACAGTAATGGATGTGTGCCATTGTAACACATCTATTCAGAAATAGTAAATCACTGACCGGAAATTATGGTCCGTTTGCCTTAGCGTTTGTAGATGTAAAACTTATGGAAAACATCATTTGGGACAAAATTGAAAACCATTAAAATGACAGACACTTGATAAACGATTCTCATCAGGGTTTTCCACGAAATTGCTTATGTATGACCAATCTGCTAGACTTCCTTTACGATATAATCAAAATGCATGATGAAAGTAGAGCAGTTGATGTCGTCTATTTAGATTTTCAAAAAAGATTTTGATAAACTTCCGCATTAAAGATTACCAGCAGATATAAAATCACATGGTATTAAATGAGGTGTACTTCAGTGGAGAGGAAATGGGTTAACTGGCCGTAAACAAAGAGTTGTGATTAAAGGTCAAGCCTCAGAATGGTAAGACGTAACAACTGGGGCGCCATAAGGATCAGTCTTGGAACCAGTTACTTTTCCAATATATATTTGTGATATTGATAAAGGGCTGCATTGCAAGACCTCAAAATGTCCATATGATACTAAACTGGCAAATGACTATAACTGAACATAAGTGTCTACAGCTTCAAACAGACATAGAAAATCCGATGGACTGAGCTCATTGGTGACAAATGAATCTTAATATCGAAAGAGCAAAATTCTACACGTCGGTAATAAGAACGAAAAGGCAAGCTATAATATGAATTTTGTTAAACTGCAAAAGGAAAATAAGGAAGAAGATCTGGGCGCAATAAACTCCGGTGTCCACATACAACACAGCTGTCCTATAATAATTCAGTAGAGATGAATTATAGGGAGATGATAAAATACAAATTAGCCATCTTGTGAACTGTATCAGCTCTGACGTATGCTACGAATTCTAGCTCAATGACGTTGGCTGTGAATATCAGTTAATATCAAAATTAAGACAAATCTCGACTGCAAGGGAATGGTATATAAGGTTTTAGTGCTGTTGATTTATGACAAGCGTTTCACCTATTGTTACGTTATTTAAATCTACAGTTTCCCTGATATTTGCAACGTTCATCAGTATCACTTTATGGATTAAAGTGCAATGATTTATAGTCTCACAGTTTATTTTTTTAAATATAACACCATTGCAAAGGAAAATTGCTCAGTACTCAAAGACATTAGCGCCGTGAGGCTAACTTACCAGTTTACTCTCATATCTTATAAAAATACAAGCACAATCATCCACCAACTCTTCTAATGAATTTAACAGGCTATCAAATAAATGAAATCTATATTCATCTCCCTTCAACCTTTTGAAACGTTAATCATCTTTCATCTGTGATCTTACAATCAGTTTACGTTTTGCAAGAACGGCCGCGAAACAGATCACCTCGGCAGAAGAGTCAAGGTCAAACGCCGGGCGCAACCATTCGGAAGATTACGCCAGGTACCCAAGGGGGTGAAGGCCGACGACGACACGTATATAATCTGGAGTCCTGTTCTTCTTTACTCTTTCTGTGATCAAGATTCAGTCGAAACGTTAGAATCAGTATAGTGTTTCTCACCGAATTTGTTTCTTTCACGCCACCATATCACACCCCGCTCCCTCCCCTTTTAGTCGCCTTTTACGACACGCAGGGAATATATATATATATATATATATATATATATATATATCATTAATGGGATGGCCTTGATTAGGGTTTCAGCTGCCCATGCCATCTTATCTAACATAGAAATATATTGCTTCAGTGGGATACGTAGAATATTTCTAAATTATTATGGGGATTTTAGAGATGGAACACGAATGCTTCAAATTTTCAGACAGTAAACAACATGAACTTCATCACATGGGTGTTGGTCGTCGGCCTAATGAGTACGATTCCCATGCAAAAGACTATGACAAGGATTTTATTGTCACTAAACTAGATAAAGAAATTGAAGTGGTTTTATTAAGCAGATATTCTTAAGCAAACAAAAGCTCTAATAGCCTCAGTGATATACATGAAATAACTTAGATCCACAATCAATAATTTTTCACATTATATGACCTATTCTTTTTTTTTTTTAGACTCGGGTAAATGTTGCAGTAGCGGGAAATAATTTTCAAAGAACATGGAGTGTAAAATGCAGGGAGCCCTATGTCATCCACCCAAGCCAAGGGAGTGGGAGATGCAGGGAAGAAGACGCCATCCTCCCTAGTGATGGGAGGCCTGCTGGTTGTGTTGGTTATTTTTTGATGGTCTGCAGGTGATGATAAATGTTCCCTGGATCTTTATAGACGGAAGTTGGTCGTCCATGAGGGTGCACAGGGGATGGTATTGTTCTTTGATGATCTACAGTTGTGGTAGGTATTCCCTGAGGGTCTATAGATTGTGTTAAATATTTTGCGTGGGTCTACAGGTGGTGGTGGGTGTTCCGTGGTAGTCTACAGAAAGTCATAGGTGTTTCGTAACAGTCTAGAGGTTGTGGTGTGCGTTTCTTGATGGTCCGCAAGTGGTTTTGGTTGTTCCTTGACGGTTTGCAGGTGATGGTAGGTGATCCGTGACGGTCTGAAGTTCTACAGGTCTACCACTACCTGTAAAGGATTTCAAATACTTATAGGCGCTGGTAGGTGTTCCTTGACGGTCTAGAGTCGGTGGTGGTTGTTCCTTGCGGTCTATAGGCGGTGGTAGGTGTCCTATGGCTGTCTACAGGAAGTTGTGGATGTTCCATGACGGTCCACATTTCTACATGTCTACCACCACAGGTGGTGGTAGGTGTTCTTTGACGGTATACAAATGGTGGTTGGTAGATGCTCCGTGACGGTCTACAGGTGGTAGTAAGTAATCCGTGACGGTCTACAGGTGGCGGCAGGTGCTCCATGAGGGTCTACATGCGATTGTGTTTGCCACCCAGAGCCACTGTGATGTACACGGACATGAAGGCTGTCGCCAGCAGAGGGAAGATGACCCTGGTGGCGCGGTTGACCCCAAAGGCTGAGAGGCGACGCTTGGTCATCGTTGGCCTGGAGACTTTGCTGCCCACTCGCATCACAACGGCTGCACCACGGTCCTAAAGGAAGATCGAAACTTGTAGTACTGTAATTCGCTTATTGTTTAAGGTAAGAGCATCCGTTCACACCCACTCTCTAGTTGTCATATTGAATGCAACGAAACCACACCTTCCTTTCCCCAACAAGGCCCCACAGACCTTTCCATGGTTTATCCATACGCTTTACAGGCCGTGGTTCAGTCCAATGACAGTACGTCATCCCAAACATACCACATCGTCCCAGTTGTACGCCTTTCACCCTACAGCATGTTCTTGCCCCGATTGCTCAAAATCTTTTTCACTCAATCCTTCCATCTCCAATTTAGTCCGTTTCTCCTTGTTCTCTCCACTTCTGACACACAAAACCTATTTGTTAACATTTCCTTGCGCATTCTCTCCAGATGTTCAAACCATTTCAGCACACTCTCTTCTGCTCTCTCCACTACACTATTCATTGAAACACCTTTCCTAAATCACCTCACGCCACATAAGTCTAATTTTCAACACATTCGCCCTCCTTCGCACAGACTTATCTATAGCCCAAGCCTCTCATTCAAATAATATTGCTGGGGTTGCCATCAGTGCTGTATCATCAGCAAACAATAAGTTATTCATTTCCCAGGCCCTATCATCCACCACTGACTGCAAAGTCGCCCTTTCTCCAATATTCTCGCATTTACCTTCCTCGACCTCTCCTTTGATAAGCAAATTACAACAACCGTAGTGATATCACACACCCCTGCCGCGGACCAATTCTCACTTGAACCCTTTCTCTCTCCTCTCTTCCTACGTATATATATATATATGCCTTACACCTTTGGTAAAAACTTCTTATGTTTCTAGGGTCTTTTCTCTCTATTCTGAAGACCTTCCACAAGGAATCTCCGTCAACCCTATCATACGCTTTTTCCAGATCCATAAATGCCACATGCAAATATACCTTTTTCTCTACGTATTTCTCACTCACACTCTTTAAAGCAAACACCTGATCCACACATCCTCTATCACTTCTGAAACCATACTGCTCCTCCCCATTCTGATTCTCTGTACATGATTTCACTCTCTCAGTCACTACCCTGCCATATAACTGACCAGGTACACTCAACATACTTTTGCCTCTGTAGTTTGAACACAAACCTCTTTCCCTCTGCCTTTATATAATGGAACCATACATACATTTCGCTAGTCCTCATGCATCACGCCATGATCCATACAAACACTGAAAATTCTTACCAACCAACCAAAGACAGTGCCCCCCCCCCATTCTTTATAAATTCAACTGCAGTACCATCCACTCCACTCGCCTTGCCACATTTCATCTTTCGCAAGGCTTTCACCACCCCTTCTCTCTTCACCATACCACTCTCCATGACTGTCTCACCTCGCTTACCATCCCTACCCAAACACCCTACATCTGCCACTTGCTCCTCAACTTCATACAACCTGTTACGACTTTTCCTTTTGCCCACTTCACTGATGTAACTATTTGTTCTCTTGTTTTGCACATGTCATAAATATCCTTCTAAAATCTCCTTTTTCCATAAAGTTTACTGATACTGGCTTGAACATCATTTTAGAACCTCCTTTATTTCCTAGAGTTTCCTGATACTCGCTCAACCCCTCTCTCATTTGCCCTTATTTTCAACCCTTGTACCTTTCTCTTGACCTGCTGCCGCTTTTTCTTATACATTTCCCAATCAGTTGTACTGCTTCCCTGTAAGTTCCGCCCAAACGCCTCCCTTTCCTCTCTCACTAACAACTATACTTCTTCATGCTATCAGTCACTACTATTTCTAACTGCCCATTCCCTACCTTCCGCATGCCACATGCTTCTCTCGCACATGCCAGCAATGCTCCCCTCTCTCTCTCTCTCTCTCTCTCTCTCTCTCCTTACTCTTCCTGTGTGGGAAATGGAGAGACGTGGGGTTGTGAGGGGGTGGGGGGTGAGGTGGTACAGAGGCTGTGGGCGAGCACGAGTGGTGTGGAACACCGTGGGGGCTGGACACAGAGCAAGAGGGACGGACTGTCCACCTGTCCACAGCACAGCGATGCAGCCCACGCACGAGCGCTGTCTCCACACACCCCCCCTCTCTACCGACACGAGAGGTCAACCACCTGCGTAGCTCGGGGTCACGGAATGGCGAGGGGAAGCGGAGGGTGAGGGGACAGGTCAGATTAAGGTTCGCTCCCAGGAGGCACACGCATCTAGCGGTTAATCTGTGGTACGTGGGAGTACAAGGGACGGACGGGCAACAGAGGACCTGATGGTCCTTGACGGGGTTATCGTGGTGGGGCCTCCTCCCACGGCTCTCCCAAGGGAGGAAGGGAAGGGGTGATAAAAGGGGGGAGGTTTATCAGGGCTACGTAGGGGGAGAGGGTCGGACCGATTAGGTCTGCTGCTGCTGCTGCTGCAGGCCGGTCTGGTGTCCGTCCGTCTGCTGCCTCAAAGCTCAACAAATAATCGCCAGAACATGATGCAAACTCGCGCGATTAATTAAAGGCAAACAATGGCAGGGAGGCTCTACAAGTGTGGGGGAGGAGGGAGAGCTACCTGGGCTCGGCTCCAGGAAATACAGAATGACAGACTATGGGAAATACGGACTCCAGGAATGTAAGTCTAGAAGTGTGGTAGAACAAATAAATCATATATATATATATATATATATATATATATATATATATATATATATATATATACCGTCCCGAGAGTATAGATATAACACACAGATATAACCAAGGGCGCTCCTCAAGCACCACCCCGCCACTCACCGGCTTAATAAAACCACTACAAAGAATAGTTTTAAAGCTGGTTGTCTCCTGCAGGAGGCGCTGCCGGTGCTGGGAGGGAGGGAGGGAGGGAGGCGGGCGGCCAACTGGGCGCGCACGACCACATCCCCCACCAACAAGAACAGGAGGCCCCCCCCACCCGACAACCCAACCAAGACACCAAAGAAACTCCACATTTCCACGACTGGCGCCGCGGTCTAGGGACGCCGTCAGCAACAAAGGGGATTGGGCTCGGCGGGAGGAGGGATTCGATGCCCGGAAAATCACTCACACGTGCGCCGTATTGACCTAAGTGACCACTACTGAAGCAGTGATTTGCGAGAATGTAGCGACCTCACTGAGGGTCTAAGGACGATTTGTCCCGTTGTAAATAGTGTACTTTCAGTTTATCTCTGACTAAAGGGTCTGTGCCTCCCTGTAGGTGACTGTGACAGTACTGGGTATTTCTGTTGACGACTGTGAGGCTTCTGAACCTTTTCATTCATGAATGAGCCGCGTGAACCCTCCTATAGACGACTGACGTTACTGGACCTCTTTCTATTGATGGGTGAGACGTCTGGACCCGTTCCACTGATGCTTGCAATAACTAAACCTTTCTCTTCATTGATGAGATAACTGGAACTTTCTCTTTTGTTGATGACTAAGGCTACTGAACCTTTGTATAGATAAGAGATTACTGAGCCTTCCTATCGATGACTGAGACTACTGAACCTTTCTCTACTGAAAATGAGTTTTCTGAACCTCTCAACTCATGAATGAGACTATAAATTTTTTTAAATTGATGACTGACGTAACTGAACCTTTCCATTGATGATGGTTTATGAACTATTCTATCAGTGGCTGAGGTCACTGAGGCTTTCCATTGATGACTGAGTCTGTGAACCTTTCAGCTGATGACTGGAGAAATGAATCCTTCAGGTTCCTAAGGCGTTCAGCCACTGATGCCTTAGAAAACTGAGCGCCCACCCTTTTAATGACTCATATTTGCTAAGTTCGACGACTGAGTCGGGCGGTACGAACCTAGTGTCTGATGGTCCGGTCTTAGATCTGACCTGTTAGGGTTTGCTCAAAGACCAGTCATCATACCTAAGAGTCGTACCGTCGTGTTCAAGGGTCGTACCGTTGTGATAAGGGGTCATACACCGCCTTGCTCAAGGGTCGTATCCTCGTGCTCAAGGGTCTTACCATCGTGCCCAAGGTTCGTATACTGTCGTGCTCAAGGTGACGTATCGTCGTATCTAAGGGTCTTACACCGTCGTGTTCAAGGGTCGTACAGTCGTCCTCACGAGTTGCACTAAGTCGTTCCGTCATGCTCAAGGATCCTCCTACTTCAAATCCACCATCAGCAACAATGATAATAATAATAATACGTTGGCCACAAACATCTGCACAAACCTTATATACAAAAAATAAGTAAAACATTTACAAGTACATAAACTTCTTGAGGGTTCATGACCTTCCGTAGATTCATTTAACGTCCAGGGTAAACCACACCGCCGTCTGGTCTACAGTAAAGTTTCCAGATACACTAGTCCACTGGTTCTTAGTTGTAGGGGCCATCGCCTGTTCCCAGGCGTGGACAATTTCCCAAGATGGGCCATGTGTTGGAGTGTCATAGGTTCAACAAACGATCACATCTGAATGTCCATCACAACTGATGATTCTGTATAACAATTCATTGTATTTACACAGTCACTTTTTAATATAAATGTTTTTTGATTTTTTGTTTTGTTGCGTGTCCTGTAAGCTTGGGTGTTTATATCTCCCCTACAATGTACAAATGTTGATAGAACTTCCCTCAGAGGTGAGCCACAAATTCTCTAGATAAGCTCTATTGGGCCATCGCCTCGAAGAGGTTGGGAATTGGGAATCACTGCGCTAGACAGACCGCTGGAGCTGCTGTGTCAGTGAGGGAAAGGATTTTGTGCCGAGAGAGAGAGAGAGAGAGAGAGAGAGAGAGAGAGAGAGAGAGAGAGAGAGGCGGACATCTACATCTGGGACTACGAAAGAGCTTCTCATAACATCCCACAAAAGATTCAGTACGGAAAAATTCAGCTTCAGGCAAACATTTCGAATAATGCACCCGAGATGAACTGAACATATTTACGAAGACTTTCGGAAACATTAAAAAAGAAGAAAAAAAAAGAAAACTGCAGAAACGTACTTTTAGACAGTCGTGGAAGGTTATATAGACATGGCATCCCACAGGTGACATTTCTGGGACCCTATTAAAGTTTTACACTTTTTTTCAAATGATAGAGAGAGTCCTCGTGGCTTGGCTGGAAACCCGTACAGGAATGCAAGGTCTTGCAGAGTGATCGAGACAAGCTGCAACAATCGGTCAGGCGAATGATTATGTACGAGATATGTAATGGGCTGGAACACATCTACCCAACAGGAAGAATTGAGTTTAAACTTTGTGTGGAAACGAATGGATTCGTCGACTGAGAGGCCTGGAAAGCCGCACGGTAAGGGAAGTTAATCATACGCCAATAAAAGGGTCAGGCTAAAGGCCTGGCCATCATACCCAGTGGTCGTACCGTCATACTCAAGGGTCATACTGCCGTCGTCAAGGGTAGCACCGTCGTGTTCAAGGGTCGCGCCGGCGTTCTCAAAGGGCGCGTCGTCGAGCTCTGGGACCGTACCGTCGAGTCGAAGGGGTTGGGAGGCAGGCGAGGGTGACGATCCGTCATGATGACAACTCCGTTGACGGATGTGTGATGGGTTGAGGCCTGCGTCGACAGGATGGTTTAAGATAACTAGAACACTGTTCACTGGCTGTCTGTAGTGAAACGATCTACGCTGATTGGATGTCTGTGGGTGGAAGGATTTACGCCAGCGGGCTGTCTGTTGTGGTGACAGAATCTACGCTGATTGGATATCTGTGGTGAGAGGAACGATCCTGACTGACTTGCTTGCTTGCTGTTTCATCGCCACAGAACCTACAGCTCACCTGACGTCTGTGGCGATGTAACTACGGTTAGTGTACGACTGTGGTCGAGAACCTGAAGGAGACGGTGACGGTGGTCTGGTCGATGTCCTGTGAGACGCTTGCTTTGTATGTGTGTGTGTGTGTGTGTGTGTGTGTGTGTGTGTTCAGGAAAGCAGGAAGGCATCCTGTGGGAGGAGACATGACTGGCCGGGCTTGAGAACCTCACAGGGGTGGCTTTAAAGAAGGGCTGCTTCCCCAAAGCGAAGGAGGAGAGGAAAAGAGAATGTAGGAATGGATAGAGAGAGAGAGAGAAAAAAAGTCCCCCGAGAGGGGAGGGAGGGTAGCAGAAAGGAACGAATGGCGATGTGGAAAGAAAATGGACGGAAAAAAAAAAGAGTACAAGCGGGAAGGGAGTGAAACTTGAATGGAAAGAAGGACGGAAAAAAAGGAACAGGGAAGCGAAATGGAAAGACACGAGAGGAACGGGAGGACCAAGACACGGTGGAAGAGAATAGCGAAGATCAGCGGAGGGAGGAAAGTAAGCAGGGAACGGGGGAAGGAGGGGGGGGGGGAGGAATGATGATAAAGGGAGGCAGATTATGAGGAGCGAGGAGCCAGATGGTACCTCATGAGCTCCTACGAGATCGATAAACTTAGTAGGTCGTCTGCGAGAGAGTGAGGAACGAGCGAGGCTTTTAAAACCTGGTCCATCGCAGTTCCTAATTATTCGAGAGTTCCTCATTATTCGCGAGTCCCCTAATCATTGGCGGGTTCTTGATTATTCGCGAGGGCTCCTGATTATTTAGGGCACTATCCTACTTCTGCCGCCAAGATGTCCGTTGTGGATTTGGTATGACTCCCGGCAACTGAGTGGTACGTCAGGCAAAGAGGGCTGGTCAAGAACAAGGATGAGGCTGTGAGGATATTGGAAATAACACTTTAGAAGTATTTAAAAAATCAATGAACTCTAACACACACACACACACACACACATATA
>JAYMFT010208418.1:0-11549 GCA_038088735.1 Panulirus argus | reverse complement strand
TATATACATATATATACATACACATACACATGCAAATACACATATACACATACATATCCATACTTGCTCATCTTCATCCATTACTGGCACCACCCTGCCCCACAGGAATCAGCACCGTCAACCCCCCTGTCAGCAAGGTAGCGCCAGGAACCAGAAAAAAAAAGGCCACATCCTCTCACTCTCATTCTCTAGCTGTCATGTGTAATGCATAGAAACCAAAGCTCCCTATCCCCATCCAGGTCCCACAGACCATTCCATGGCTTACCCCAGATGCTTTACATGCCCTTGTTCAGTCCATTGGCAGCACATCAACCCCAGTACAACACATCATTCCAATTCACTCTATTCTGTGCATGCCTTTCACCCTCTTGCATGCTCAGGCCCTGATTGCTCAAAATCTTTTTCATCCCATCTTTCCACCTCCAATTTGGTTTTCTGCTTCTCCTTCTTCCCTCCACCTCTTACACATGTTTCCTCTTTGTTAACCTTTCCTCACTCATTTTCTCCATATGTCCAAACCATTTCAACACACCCTCTTCTGCTCTTTCAGCCACACTTCTTATTACCACACATCTCTCTTACCCTTTCATTCCTTACTTAATCAAACCACTTTACACCACATACTGTCCTCAGTCAATTCATTTCCAACACATCCAACCTCCTCTGTACAACCCTATCTATAGCCCATGCCTCACATCCCATGTAATATTGTTGGAAATAATATTCCTTCAAACATACCCATTTTTTGCTCTTGAAGATAACGTTTGCTCTTTCCACACATTTTTCATTGCTCCCAGAACCTTTACCCTCTCCCCAACCCTATGACTCACTTCTGCTTCCATTGTTCCACTCCCAGATATCTAAAAATCTTCACTTCCTCCAAATTTTCTCCATTCAAACATACATCCCAACAAACTTGTACCTCAACCCTGCTAAACCTCATAACCTTACTCTTATTCACATTTATTCTTAATTTTCTCCTTTCACACACTTTTCCAAACTCAGTCAATATCTTCTGCAGTTTCTCACTCAAATCAGCCACCAGTGCTGTATCATCGGCAAACAACAACTGACTCACTTTCTAGGCCCTCTCATTCCAACAGACTGGATATTTGTCCCTTTCTTCAAAACTCTTGCATTTACCTCCCTAACCACCCCATCCATAAACAAATTAAACAACCATGGTGACATCACACACCCCTGCTGCAGACCAACCTTCATTGGAAATCAATGACTCTCCTCTCTTCCTACTTGTACACATGCCTTACACCTTTGGAATAAGAATGCTACTCAATAAAACGAGTGGAGTTGCTGATCTTTCACTTCATCTTGTAAAAGTATAACTATAAGTTCCTGTTGAGTGAAAATAAAACCAGAGTGATTTACCTCATTAGTAATCTCATCAACAGTAGCTTGCAAATATCTTACAGCATCTTCAGATGATGATGTGAAATATACAGAGAAATCATCAAAGAAAAGGAATAATTTAACATTCCCTGGAACAGATGTCTCAAGCAACTACAGCATTCTCATTGCAAACATACATACAGTTTCATACCAACTTATAATAGCTTAACAGTGTAATATTATTTTTTCTACCTTTAAACCTACAAAAACATTAAAGTAGATATTTCAAGATAAAATGAGACCTAGCTTAGTCACTGTGATAAGTGCACACTTGATCTAGACATAAAGAATCCCGGTGTCCGTGTTCTTACACATCTGCAGTATATTTTGTGATATGTGGTCCTGCATCTTTGTTACTTCATTATGGCATACAAGAGTGCTATCTGTGGTGCATGTCCTAAGAGATCCAGGAAATGCCTCAAAAGTGCTGAGAAATTGAAGGAGATTGAGCTATATGTGTGGGGAAAGTAACTTGTACCTCAAGCATGACCAGTTTCTGACAAGGTGATTCAAGTTACTCTTGGTACACCTTTGTGGCCATTTCCTTCTGATTCAGAGTAGTTTTTCTACTTGAACTTCCACACTAAGAAGAAGGAGTGACCTTCAACATTAAAAATCATTGCTGGACCAAGTTAAGTTCTCAGTATTCATCATAAAGTCGTGAATTTCTAATGCTCTCACACATAATTTTGTAGGTAATGGAATTTGGCTTTCACAGGACTGCTTTTCCCCCAGATGAGTCTCTTAGAATGGAATTTTAGTGTAATAGCAGAAATGAAGCAGATAACAACATGCTGCCCTATTGCATACCTCTTTCATTTGGGAATTTTCTTGAATACTCAGTATCAACCCTCACCTTCAATTAACTCTTTTAAAATCTACTTCTAAGGCCAATTTTGTAGAAATGTCTTCTGATATCATATCTCCAAGTAGTATTATAGGCATTTGTTAAATAAATAATACTGCTATTGTATGATGATGACACACAATTCCTTTCTGGATGTTATTTGATATTCATATTAAGGGGTCTGTTGTAGGTTAAAACCATATTGGAGTGGAGTGATACAATTATTTTGTCCAGGTGCAAAACTAATTTATCATTAATAATTTTTTTCAAGAGTGTGCAAATACACCAAGCCTGTGTAATAAGTCTGTATCTTGTAGCAATGGTAGGATCTTTATTTGTTTAAGAATGGCAGAAATAAGGGATTTATTCTAGCTATATGGGAGCAGCACATTAAATATCTATATCAGGTTAACTAAATCTAACAAGAAGTTTCAGGGAAATGTTTTAACATATCATAGTGTATTTCATTCTCTCCTAGAGCAGAAAATTCTCTGTGCAATTACAGACTCCTTCATTATTAGAGTAAACAGATAGTCATGTAATTTTTAACATGGCAAGGGAAACTATTCTAAACCGTTTCTAAAAACAGATTGTTTCAGTGCTGTCCTTCACGAATGGTAAGGGTATTCTCTGCACTGAACCAACGCAATGTTTATCATTGTCCTCCATGTTTCTCTAACAATAGTTTCCACTGTTTTATCAACCCTGAATGTATGTTCACCTCTGCTTCTGGAATGTTCATTAACCTTTGCTCTTTAATAATCTCCACATAAATAAAATTGATGCTAACTGGTCTTGGTATCAGGATACCCATAAAACAGCACTCAATAAAAAATTATCTTATTCCCAAATTGCTGCCTTGAAGTTTCCATGGCACATTTCCATGATTCATTATTCAGTTTTCTAAGACATGAAAAAGAGTCATTCATATTTACAGATCTTCATTTAAGACTGAAAAATAAAATGCATTACATATGAGTGGCTCACCTGTACAATAAGTTTGCAGATACTACAACAGAAAAATTATGAAAGAAATGAAAAGTAATCAGGATGTCACAACTACACAGAGACCATAAGACAAGCTACAAGCCTGTTTATCAATATGGTTATTGACATCTAACACAACAAAATGAAGATGATGATGGGGCAGTGAAAGGAAGCTAATCTATGACTACCATCTTGCAATATTGTGAGACTCTAGTCCTATTAGGGACACAATATCACTTCCATCTATGAGCCTACGTAAAGTAAGGAACATATTAGCATTCGACAAGATGCAATATGAATTCCCTATGTGGATCTTTGGGTATGCCACAGTAAATTACTTAAGAGTGGCTGTGGACCCTGAGACTGCCCAACAGCACACAAAATGGAGAGGTGTATTGTAATCTGCTTATGAAGATACTCAGATACCTAAGACAGAACCTGGCGGGGAAGGAGTAATCACCACTCACAGCCGAGAATGGGCAGGTCATGTTTGCTCCAGTCCAACATTGTTTAAGGCACCATCTGGACCCTATTCAGAGCCAGCTGTAGCTTGTGGGTGCTGTAGCTCATGATATGCCTGCCAAAACACACCAGATACATTTAATGTATGTCTCCTGATACCTTCAAGTGGTGTATAGACATATAAGTATGTCTGCTAATGCCTTCAAGTGGTATTCAGACATGTATATATGTCTGCTGATGCTTTCTAGTGATGTTTAGACAGGTATGTATGTCTGCTGATGTCTTTAAGTGGTGTACAGACAAATAAGTATGTCTGCTGATGCTTTCAAGTGGTGTTCAGACGGGGAAGTATGTCTAATGATGCCTTCAAGCGGTGCTGGGACTTGTAAGTATGTCTGCTGATGCCTTCAAGGATGTTATGACAGGTAACTTTGTCTGCTGATGCCTTCAAGTGGTGTTGGAACAGGAAAGTACGTCTGCTAATGCCTTCAAGTGGTGTTCAGACAGGTTCCTTTGCAATGTACATAATATACCTCATCTGCCACAATACCACACTATTAAGGTTTCTCTCCAACTTGATTTGTACCAGTGGCAATAAAGTCAGAATGAAGGCAAGACAAATACCATCCAAAGATGTTCATGAGCTCTATGTAAATGAACTTCTCATGACAATTGCCATCATACCTAAATATTTCTGTGGATGATGATAATATTCTGAGCTAAGTGAGGAGTCTTGAGGTTTCTGAAATGAAAAAGTTAAGAGAGGCTGAAGAAGTTCAACCCAACTAAATATAAGGTGAGAGGTGGCTTAATCACTACCATATGCAGAAATCAGCTTGTGAAAAAGAAGATGTGAGGGTTAACCTAGCTCCCATTAAGAAGATCTATTAGAGAGTATATTACTGTAGTTACGAGTCAGCATCAAAATACCTTCAGTGAAGAGAAATGTTCAAAAAATATTTCCATAATATAACAGACCCAAATTACAATATACAGCACCAGTACAATTAACCCATTTGGAAAGACACACTGAAGGTCCAGTGGCAAGCAGCAGACACAGTACCAGAAGCAATGAAGCAAAACTACACGGTAAGGACAGCAGCTTTGAAATTTCCTATGTTGGAGGACAAAAGACAGAGGAGGATGCATGGAAACACTGTAAGTACAAGGTTTTTGAATAGATCTGATTAGTTAACTACAGAGCAGTCCTTCAAAATTTGAAATAACAAGTCAGTGAAACACCATATCAGGAATCTACCAGTAAGAAGAAATCAAAAGACAAAAGTAAGAAATATTTCTGTCAGATACTCCTCAGAAAATGATCTTCCTAACATTCAGTTTCATTTCATTTTCAATATTGGTACATATATCACCAAAATTTTCACATTTTCTGTCTAAGAAGTGTACTTTGCAAGGTCATTACATAAGTATAAAATACTTATCAGTATTGTAACAAGTATTCAGTTGTAGGCATGTATAGTATCTATGTGGCTATACCTTACTGAAAGTGCTACAAAGTTAAATAGGAGTGGCAAGTCTTCCTGGATAATGACAGACAGTATGAGGCAAGCCTTGATAGATCATGGGAAGCTAGTACTAACATACTCTAACAAAGAAGGCTCTTTGCAGTATACACTAAAGTTTAAACATTTGATAAACTTATAAAACTTACTGCTACAACAAAGCTTATGAGATTACAGCAAAAGTTTATGTGTATAATATTTCTGATATATATTAAAACCAGTTAGCAACTATAAAATTCTAAGTAGAAAAGGGAGAATGAGGAAACATTGTTCCATTAATATACAAATATCATCATGATAGAAACCACATGATAAAGTCTTAACAAACCAATGGCCAAACCACAGGATACCAAGCATTTCTTATTAGTTTACAGGCCTTCTCTATGCTACAAGAGCTACATTAAACAAAAAATAATCTTCCTTCTCTCCATACCTTTAGTGATGCACGAAGATCATTCAGGGATATGTAACCTTTCTTGTCAGTGTCCAAGGAATTGAATCGCTTCACATACTCAGAGATCTCACTCTTATTAAGATTAATAGGTATCTTTTCTCTGGAGGCACGATTTACATTCTGGCCCATCTCCTGCTGAAGGTAATGCATTGCTGCATCCATCTGACTCTGTAGATATGATTATCATACAAATTTTAGAATTTTGGAGTCATACAGTAATAACTTACTGCAAATCTATATCAAACTAAAATCTAGTTGTGACCCCTGTATACCATCCTGACTATATGTATTTACGGAAGCACAGCCATGGGAGTTGCATTCTTACAATGAGCAAAGAACTGCACCACTGTTTGGCTTCCCACGGAATATCTTTACTTCCAAATGCCCTTGCAATGTCTATCTCTTATTGCTTCCCTTAACTTCTACATTTTCTAAATTTCCCTTTCCATCTCAATTTTGCAACAGTATTTGTCATAGTAAACCACAAAATTTTACAAAGGAATAAAGAAAAACCAAAGATTAAGACAAGAAAGTGTACTTGGTCACAGAATTTCTAATTACCATAAAACTAAAAGTAAGTATATTAGCAAATGGAACCATGTTTGATATAGATGTTCAAATGGGGTTACCACAATTCTCTATATAATACAATAATGTAAGACACCAACAAGAAAGTAAAATGTGGTACAGTCTGGTGCTCTGGTGATAACACTTGAAAATATAGAATGTGAGGATTGTATGATGATGAAAGAAAGATGCAAAAAAGACCTACATACAATCTATAAATGGGCAAAAAATGAATCTGATAGAATTTAAGTACCAATATGATGATGACACCATACAAAGGCCCAACTAGGAAAGTGATAGAATATCAAACAAACATCGAAGCCCTATCATTTACTACAAATGAAAAACTTGTATTCAGAGTGCAATGAGAAGAATGCACAATTGAACCATGTAATGAGTGGTATGATAATATCTTACCACAAGGTAAAGAAAACTACTGATGAAAATATTTAATGTATACATATATGATCACCAATGAAAACAAATGCAAGTAAAAATGTTAAAGAGAATTCAGAAGCAAACAGAACTGAGGGGATAGAACTTATAAACTAATATGAAAAGCTGATATACAAAACTGTACAGCCTTGAAAGAGGAGGAGAAGATACACAGATAATCAATGCAAGGCAACAGATTGAAGGAATGAAAGAAAATATCATGGGACTAAAAGCCTCTTATCTAAGAAGAAACACGTAGTAACACAATACCATGGAACATATTAAAAAGATATCAATCAAAAATATACCAAAACCCTGTCAGACAGATGAAAATATTCACTGTACTACCTTACAAAAAAGAAACATGCATGGAATAACTACAAAAACATTTAAAAGAAAAATCAATCTATGATTGAAGTCAGTTCCAGGTGAACCTAGGATAGATCATCATGTTATGAATAAAGCAGCAAACAGAAGCAGCATTACTCAGTGTTCAACACATGCAGTGAGTGCTACACACTAGCCCTGTCTTTTGGCAAAATTTCATCAAAGATATGTGGGTAGGAATCTGCAGTACTCTTAATTTTTCAGTTGTGAATATCCACTGAAGCAATAATCAATTAAGAATGCTTATTTCTCATTGCAAGCATATGGCACCTGCATCATCTGTGTGATAACCATTCCATCATGAACAACACTTCAGTAATCATTCTTAATATTACAGTTGGGTCTTTAACCCTTTAACTTCTCACCTGGTTTTCCTATCCAACCCTGTGAATCAAAATTCTTCAGTTTGTTTAAAAAGTGCATTTAAATTTGCAATCACCATTTTAACCCCAGGCTGCTGCAAATCTAGCTCACACCCTCCAGTCACCCAGAATGGACAGTCACTCTCAACAAACAAAACACCAACAAATCTAGACATCACATATGACACACACATGACACTCATTCCTTACATCAAGAACATCAACACACAGACTAAATGCCTTCATGACACGATCTGGTGCCAGATTTGGAAAAGAAAAAGAATTACTCAACATTCTCTACACACAATTCATCAACTCCACACCAGTCTGGTCTTCTACCATTTCAAAGCTGCAAACTATACAAAATAATTCACAAAGAAAAATTATTGGTTGTCTTTCTCACCGGCACCACCTCCCTCCCTCTGCATGCCGCACACTTATCTCACACATGCCAGAACTGCTTCCCTAAATATCTACCATTATTAACTCACTGCCCTTGTTTTGTTTACTCTCACCTTTTCACATTTTGAACTCAGTCTCTCCTGGTATTTCTTCACACAAGTCTCTCTTCAAATCTCACTTACTTTCACCACCCTCTTCTCACCCATATAATTTCCTCTTTTCCATAAACCTGCACAATCATTACCCTCACCTCCATCAGGTAATAATAAGACATCCCACTAGTTGCTTCTTTCAACACACTCACATCCAGAAGTCTCTCCTTTGCATGCCTATCAATTAGCATGTAATCCAGTGGTGCCATCTTACCATCTTTTCTACTCATCCACATACACTTTTGTATGTGACTCTTTTTAAATAGGTATTCTCAAATACCAGCCCTTTTTCAGCACACAACTCTGCTAGAAGTTCATCACACCTATTCACCTTGCTGAATATCCTATCTTCACCAATTATACCTTCAACTGCCACATTATTCACTCTCGCATTTAAATCACCCATCACTAATACACGATCTCTTACATCAAAACTGCTGACACACTTACTCATCTGTTACCATGGCCAGATGCAGAAGCAAGAATAATAAAAACCCATCTCTCAGAATCCACTTTTATCTTTACCTACATCAGTCTGAAGTTCACTTCCTTACACTCATGCACACATTGCCACAACTCCTGCTTCAGCAAAAGTGCTACCCTTCCTCAGCTTTTGCTCTCTCACCAACCCTTGACTTTAACCCTCAGATATTCCCACACAATTCTTCCCCTTTACCCTTGAGCTTTGTTCATCCAGAGCCAGAACAGAACATCCATGTTCCTTTCCTCAACCATACAACCTATCTCACCTTTCTTCTTATCTTGGTTACATACACACATATTCAATCACCCAGCCTAAGCCTTAGAGGAAGATGAGCACTCCTCACTTGGCTCCTTCTTTTGTTCCTTTATTCTAGAAAATGAATTACAAAAATAAGGGAGGGGGGGACGCAACAGGATGAGGGTGAGTTTGAAGAAGAGCCTGAAGGATGCAGAGAGCTTTATCTACCTGAGAAAGGACATGGCAGTAGATGGAACCATGATAGTGGAAGTGAATCATAGGGTGGGAGTAGAGAGCAAAGGTCCTGGGTTCACTGTTAGGGGAAAGAGATGGATAAGTTTGAAGATGCTGTAGTCCTGACAATGTTGTATGGATGCAAATCTTGGGCCCTGAATCCAAATGAACAACAGAAGGTGGACATTTTGAAAATGAAATGCCTAAGAACAGTGTGTGCTGTGATGACTTGGTTAGGAATGGTAAGTTCTGGTTTTGGTACATTAGTTATGACAGCTAGAGTAGACATATGCAACTGAGGACATTATGCATCTATTCCTGAAAACATCTCACTAAAGAAAAAGAAACAATTGTATAAAAAAATTCTAATCATAATAAATCACCTTTTTTTCTTTGTCAGACCATTTTAATTCTTCTGCCATGATGTTTACAATAGTAGGTAAGGCTTCTTCTGCTGCCTGAGCATTGAGGAACGCTAATCGTAGCCTTCTGGCTATAACATCAACTGCTGTGGCTGCATACTCACGGCAAGCATATCGAACCTCTGCATCAGTATATGGAAATTCACTATGGAGACGACGCCCAACTGTAAAATCAAGCATATAACAATATCATACATAATACAGGAGACACTGATTTGAAACATATTGCAAACTGAAAAGAAATATGTCCCTTTTTGTCATTCAGATGTTTACATGAAAATTATAGTAAAAGAAGCATGGATATATCCTTTTCTAACATATATCCTTAAGATAATCTCATCTTTAAATAAAACTGATTATCTCAAAAATTACCGATCGGCCATCGCTTTCCAGTGAGAGATGCAAGCTTTGCCACACTGAATGCTCTGTCTCCATAAGTGTGAGACAAGTGTTTTGCCACCTCAGATTCCAACCCAAAATCTTGTACTAATCTGATAAACATCGTAGGAGTCCAGTTGTGAGCTCCTTCTAGTTGAAGTCCATCTGTCTGGGATTCTTGGTGAACTGGTGTTAAACCACAAGCTGGAGAAAATAAAAGTGGTAAAATCATAAACTGGGATGCTGGCCACAGGAAAACTGTAAATGAAAAATTTAAATGCAGCATTCGAAAGGTAAGTCATACCAGTCTGTGGTATGTCTAGTAATAACACCATCCATTTAAAAAAAAGACAATAAAGAAAATTAACTACAAACAACAGTAATAGAGCCCAAGCAGGAGCAAAGACAAGCTATATCCTAAGCCTGTGCAGCAGTAAAGGCAATAAATTACTGTGCTCATCAATAAAAGCTCTCTATGCAACATGGACTAGACTAATTTTGTGGAATTCATATAACACTAGACCCCATACATTATCCAGTGTTTATAACATGAAAAAGAAAGCTATAAATTTAAAACTACTTTTATAAACTTGAGAATTGGAATGTATTTAGGGAAGCAGTGATGGCATGTGCAAGAGATGCATGGGGCATGAGAAAGGTGGGAGGTGGGCACACTAGGAAAGGTGAGATGAAGAAGTGAAGTTGTTAGTGAAAGAGAAAAGAGAGGTATATGGACGATACTTACAAGGAAGGAGTGCAAATGACTGGGAGATGTATAAGAGAAAGCAGCAGGAGGTCAAAAGGAAGGTGCAAAGGTTGAAAAAGAGGGCAAATGAGAGTTGGGGTGAGAAATTATCATTAAACTTTAGGGAGAATTAAAAAATGTTTTCGAAGGAGGTAAATAATGTGCATAAGACAAGAGAATAAATGGGAACATCTGTGAAGGGGCAAGGGGGGAAGTGATAACAGGAAATGATGGAGTGAGGAGTTAGAGAGAGATGGAGTGAGTATTTTGAAGGATTGTTGAATGTGTTTGATGATAAGAGTGGCAGATGTAGGGTGTGTTGGTAGGGGGGTTGTGCGAAGTGAGAGGGTCAGGGAGAGTGGTTCGGTGGCAAGAGAGGAGGTGGTGAAAGCCTTGCGGAAGATGAAATCTGGCAAGGTGGCATGATTGGATGGTATTTCAGTTGAATTTATAAAGAAAGGGGGTGACTTTGTTGTTGATTGGTTGGTGAGAATAATCAGTGTATGTACGGATTCATGGTGAAGTGCCTGAGGATTGGTGAAATGCATGTAAAGTGCTCCTATTGTACAAAGGGAAATGGGATAAAGGTGAGAGTTCAAACTACAGAGGTATAAGTTTGTTGGGTAATCCTGGAAAACTGTATGGGAGGGTATGGATTGAGAGGATGAGGGCATGTACAGAGCATCAGATTGAGGAGGAGCAGTGTGGGTTTAGAAGTGGTAGAGGATGTGTGGGTCAGGAGTTTGCTTTGAAAAATGTATATGAGAAATACTTAGAAAAACAAATGGATTTGTATGTAGCATTTATGGATCTGGAGAGGGCATATTATAGGGCTGATAGAGATGCTTTGTGGAAGGTCCTAAGAATATGTGGTGTGGAAGGTAAGCTCCTAGAAGCAGTGAGAACTTTTATCAAGGTTGTACGGCATGTGTACAAGTAGGAAAAGAGGAAAGTGTTTGGTTCCCAGTGAAGGCTGGTCTGTGGCAAGGGTGTGTGATGTCCCCATGGTTGTTTAATTTGTTAATGGATGGGATGGTTAGGGAGGTAAATGCAAGAGTTTTGGA
>JAYMFT010208417.1:0-25425 GCA_038088735.1 Panulirus argus | reverse complement strand
AAAAAAAAAAAAAAAATATATATATATATATATATATATATATATATATATATATATATATATATATATATATATCTCAACTGGTGAGGAATATGAAAAACAGTAACATGAAATGTAAAGAAATAGTGACTTTTAGTATGATTATAGCAGAATTATGTTAACAGAAGGGAAAGGAAATCCCAGTGAACGTGTGGATGAAATTATTTAAAAACTTCATTGAAATTTCTCAGTGTAATCCTGAAGCAATGAAGGAATCTGATAATAGGCAAAAGGCAAATACCCAGTATATTTTCAATGAAACAACACCTGTATCATCATACCCACATATTCCAGCCACTCAATCTCCTCATATCTGTATATAAGGTGGTAGTGTAATATTTCTACATATCTTCATGTTTTTCAAGAGAAATATATAGTGTAAAGTGTATAGCAAAAAATAAAAGTACACAAATAAAGTAAGCTCAACAGAGAGAAAGAAACATCCCTTTCATGTTTTCCTGTTACCAGGAGCTGTTAAATGCATCATTTACACCTCCTTCCAGGCACTCACTTAGCATGGGATCAAGTGTATACAGAGGTAATAATATAACTTTCTGTATATTTTTAGTTACTTTTGAATGCTGATGTATCATTTCATAAGTTCTTTTTGCACACTGATGATGAAAGTTCTAGACCATGCCTGCTAAGAACATTTAGTAAATTTCCTGATCTTGTTCCTTTCTCACTGCCTCTGACATGTAAAATCAAAGACACACATGGGAAACAAATTTGGTGGATGTTTATCACCATGTTTATAATCTAAAGGGATGTGTGAAGTTACCAATGAAATAAGGAACATTCAAGTAATTAGCAAATAATTCAGTTCTCCAAAGCATTCAGTAAAACTCTGAAGCATAACTAAGAAGCACTTTGAATACTAGTAGGGTGATGACCTACCCACTTTTATAACCCTGGCCTCATCCTCAGGCTGCCCACCACCCATCATCACAACTGCAAAATACCACACCAAACATTTACTGTAAGATGCCGTACTTAAACTGTGTGAATTACTGCATAGTTCTATAATTCTTTCACATTCTACCAGGCAAACTGAAACAGGCACTGCATCTACAGGATGTTTAGTTTTCCCAAGTGTCTTTAAAATGCTTTCTTTCTTTGTAAAACTGGAAAGAGGTAGCACCAACTGAGGTAAAATGCAGTGGGACATCAGAATCAGTGGTTGCAGGGGAGGTAGCTGTTGGGGAGTTGCTGTGCAGGGCTCTCTTAGGTATAACTGCACAATCTCTCTTAAACAATTCTGATACATACTGACCATATGAGGTGATACACATACGAGGGCAGTGAAGGTGTCCAACTGAAACCCCTGAGTAACTGAACCTACTGAAGAGAACTTTGTTCAGAAATCAAATAGGTTCAATTTACAATATTCTTAACCAAGTATAAGCTGAATGTTTTGCTGAGGGAACTAGTTTCTAAATGCCTCCTTACTTCCTGGGGATCACGATCTCTTCCATCTACCACCCAACTTCTCCATTATTTTTGTGAATGTCTAAACAATACTTAGTTCATGTGGTTGATATCAACCTACTGAAGAAAACTTTAGGGAAAATGTATTGAAGAGATATAATTTACAATATTATTAACCAAGTATAGGTTGCTCTGTAAGATAACTTGCTTGCCACCTGTTCCATTAGTACCAGCAATCACTAGCTGTTCCAAGTTTTTGTATATATCGAACAAAATACTGAGCAGAATCTTGCATCAGTTAGCACCAATTTTTGGCAACATTTTTTTTATTTGATGCAGCATGAAAGTCCATCCCATGTGATTGAATGGTTGTGATTTGGTCCACCATATGCACCCATTGTGAAAGAAAGTGTTAAATATCATCTAGAATAATAGAGGAAATGGTATACTGATCTTCATGTAAGTTGAAGTTTCAATTTCATTTCTTACTTAAGAGCAAGATAAGGAAAATCTTTGCTCAGGAATGTAACCCCCCTTATAAAATGGGCTTCATTTGCACCTAAAACAGTTCCAAGAGCAATAGGCTTCAAAGAACATAAACAAAACTCCATTTCTTAGTTGGGTCCCATGGCATTGCACTATTTTCTCCGTTTCTTGCTCCTATACCCTTTTACTCTATCTTTCACTAACTAGCTAGGTTAGCTTGTTTCATGGATACTGTTTCATCTTCACAATATTCAAATGAACATGCTGATGTTTTCAGCAACTGTTTGGTTTCTACAATTGTGAGGTCAGCAATTAAGTGGAGATACGTAAAGAACAAAATGTTGGCAGAGGATTCTGCTTGCATAAAGTTGCTGAGCAGATAGGAAATAGTGTGAAAGAGCCAGCATAAGAGGATATAAATGAGTTAATTTAAGCATGTGTCATGCAAGTGTGAATGAAAACATTTTCTCCAATACACCTGTGTGCTCACCTACTTCTGTCTGTTGTGTAAGAGGTACAACAGGATGTAGAAACTGTGGCAATGTTCCATTGAATTTTCGTGTTTGTCTAATAAACTGGTGGTGAAGGAGCTCATCCACAGATGGCCGGTATTCTGGAAAGCGTGCTAATGCTTGAGAAACGAAGTCATGGGCTGAAGGCGTGAAGCGACGCTGTGAAATAGCCATGCTAGTAAGGTTGTCACCAACACTCCCACCAACACCTGAATCTGTTGCCATACCTACAGAATACAAAACCTAGTCAGTGAGTAACACGAAAAATTAACACAATTCAGTAAACAACTTCAAGCCTGCAATGTAATTAACTCTTGTAAATAATGAAAATAAGATATAATTTCACCTTGTGTAGTACAATAATATTCCATTTGATATCCTTCCTTTGGATGTATCCTAACCAAGAGGTCCGTGTGCTCAACATCAACCAGCTCTAGTCCCAATAAGCATTTGTCTGCGCATTTTCTTTCTAGGATGTATGTATTTCCATCATGTGTGCATTTCACAAATAATTCACCCATATCAGAAAGTCTTCTATATAACATAACTAGTCATTCTTATCCCTATTCCCTATTTTCTAGGTTTAGATGAATACAAGCAACCTTCCACAGAACTACACATTACAGTGCGATGTTTTGCAATAGTGACTTTGAAAAATTAGGGAATAACTTCGTAGACTGGCACTACCTGTTTGCAACAGCAAGAGATCTGAAGAAAATTCATATATTCTTTTTAATAATGTTGTCAATTAATTATGAAATATTTAAATACATTAAAAAGTGTTTGGTTATAATACCTTTAATAATGATATCAAAGCAAAGTGACATTAGATTTTTATATTTCAGTCACTGATGGTCACCTTGTAAGGAACATCAAGTTTCATATTCTTATTGAGCCATATAAGTGAGATCTACACTATTTGAAAACATTAAGATAAGTAATAAAATGGTCAAATACATCAATAAACATAAATATCACATACTGGAATGGATTAACTTACTTTGGAAGGCTTGAAAAACCATTCACTTCAACCGATCTCACTCCACCACCACCTACTTCAATTCTGCATCACCAGCATTCTCAGTAAGAATCATTGAATATCATCTGGTTTACCATTAAAATAGCAACAGATGTGAATCAGAGTTTAATTTACATCATGATAGGAGGCAGTGTACTGATGGTAAGCTGTTTCGGGTAAAGTCCATACATGATAATCAGACTAGAAATTTTTGGTTTGGAACATAACCCCCCTTTATCACATGGGTTTCAATTACTCGTACAACAGCATTCCACTAAAACAACAGATTGCCAGGAATGTAACATCATTATGCAAGGACCCCTTGTACACAGTATCATGTGGTGCTCTTTGGTGTTAATGCAGTACGTGATCCTCTTATGACCCACGTGAAGCAACCTTGGCAAAAGTCTTCCATGAACACAATACCATGGCACTCAATTGAGAAAAAACATACAAATGAATAGGAACAGGCACTTCAGGTGAAAGAAATACACATGGAAAATGCTTATATTCAGAGACTTTTGTGTCAATCAAAATGAATGAGGAAAAATAATGTTCTTCTGTATATATAACAACTTTGCTGTTTCCAAAACTGATTATTTCTTTCTCATTGCATCTGCCAAGAAAATAATAGAAATATTCTACAAAGATATTCATCTCTTTGGAACAGTTAAGCTACAAAAGTGAGTTTTGAAGGATGAAAATGGTTTCATTTCTAGAAAGGGAGGTGTTGTGTAAGGTATGTGAGAATCTCCATAATCCCAAGAGATTATGTCTCTAACCCCCTATGTTCTGGTGAGGTTAATGCCTCTCACCATTCGCTAACCAGCATGATCATGTGGAGGTCAACCTTATATGGTCTGAAAATCAGTGGGATGATGATACCATGACTGAGTGGTGACTGCTGATTGGAAGATAGCATAACTAAAGTGAGCTGGAGCTGCTGCCACTGAATGAGTGATTAGCACAGGATGAGAGGCAATAACCTGACCAGAAGGTATGGAGTTAGAGGCTTCTAATCTGCAGGGATCATGGATATTAGCTCATACTTTGAGGGATAAGTAGACCCTACAGAGAAAGAGAGAGAAAAAAGGAAAATGAAGATGCTGGGTTATTTTTTGCTATAACAGCAAACCCTCAATTTAACAGACTAATAGGGCAGAAGGGGTGTCTGTTCATGCCAAAAGCCTGTTAAATCTAATGTAACCTATGGGCCATTTTTTAATACAATATACTGTTTACATGCTTTCTTTTAACTCCTCTATCACTTGATGCCATTTTGAATTGTAAGAATTCCAAAATCATTTTAATAAATGAAGTCACAATTCTCTGTATACAACCTGACCGCACAATAGCTTGAGGCAGACAGCGACCAAAACAAAGGAAGTCTACCCAATGCTACCAAAAACAAGTGCAATATGAAATGCACATGGTGCAGCATTTGAGATTTTTTTAATTTTCTTTTTATAAATTATCATTAATTTATTATTTGCCCAGTCTGTTAAATCCAAAATCCATTAAATTTAGGGTTTACCATATTCTCAAATTTTACAGTATTCTAGAAATAAAAATGTCACGTATACAGAGACTGAGTGTGAGCGAATGTGGCCATTTCATCTGTCTCCTGGCGCTACCTTGCCGGCGCAGGGGGTGGTGGTGCTATTTTCCCGTGGGAAGGGGTGGCATCAGGAGTGGATGGGGGCAAGCAAGTCTAAATATGTACATGTGTATATGTGTATGTGTGTGTATGTATATATGCATATGTTGATATGTATATATATATGTACGGTGCATATGTGTGCATGTATGTATATATCTGTGTATGCAGGGGATGCTTTCTTTTTCTTCGTCTGTTTCCTGGTGCTACCTCGCTGACGCGGGAAACAGCGATCAAGTATAATAAATATATAAATAAATACAGATAAATCTTTAGCAATCGTAAAAAAAAGTCTGGAGAAGGTCCAGACACTGCTAATGATATAATCAAATTTCATGCATCTACTGGCATATGAAATTCCTGTGATCTCCTCAGATTCATATCTATTAAAGTTTCTAGATATCAAATGTGAGAGAGAGAGAGAGAGAGAGAGAGAGAGAGAGAGAGAGAGAGAGAGAGAGAGAGAATGCACTTTCCACTCATTCAAAGTCAAAAATATTATGGAACTCTTACAAATACATACCCTGTCCATTCACTGCACTCTGCGGACAGGTGGATGCATCATACAGAAAAGGTACCCGATCTTCCAGTTTCTCCAAGAGCATGAGAGTTGACGGTATATCTCTGTATGGTACCTCTCCATTGCCTAATTCACAAACCACAATTCCTACACTGTAAACATCACTCTTTTCACTGTAGCCATGTAGATCCTGTAGGTGGTGAAAATTATAAATTTTGAACATTGAAGAACGTTTCCTCTCAGAGACAGTGTCCCGTGAACATGAGAGACATTCTGAAAGATTTTCGGAAAAGCAAGGTTAGGACCCTCCACTCTTTAGTATTGCCAACAAGGAAGCACTAGCTATCCTCACCCTTCACTGACCACTCGACCATGGTTGTGGCTGCTCATTCATTTTGGACCCTCCTCCTCACCCTTCGCTGACCACTTGACCATGGTTGTGGCAGCTCACTCCTTTTGGACCCTCCCTTGGCCAATCAGAGACTACCACAGATATGAAGTTATCAGCCCACTCTATGCAAGCCACTAGCTGGTCAGAATTCCCAGATTGCAGGCATTAGTACCAAGCGGTCATACTCGTTACAGAGAAAGGTCTTTCAAAAGAGAGGTAAGGCGGGAGAGAGTAAGAAAGCAATGAAAAAATAAGTGCATGGGACATTGCTTAAGAGAGAAAAAGTTCAATCTCCAAATCATATATTTCTATCCTGCAAGCATTAAAGCATACCCACATGAAAGATGAGGGTTTCTAGACAACTTTCAAGTAAAAAGAAACCCAAAAATGTAAATATATACTTTCTTTCTTAGTGATTCAGAGATATACTGGATTCTGTTACTCCTGAAGGAGGAATTGCCAGAGCCACAAAGGGCAGATCCACAATGTTTGAACTAAATGTGTTAGATGAATGCCAAAGATTCCTTTTCTTGATTTTCTCCAGTGAAAGGTCTGTGAGGATGGCTAAGGTAGAGGCCACCTTCATCACATCATGTTCTCTAGCATAAACCCAAGGTGAGACATTTCTTTGGACAACAAATGCCCCCACATTCAAAACTGGAGATAGATATATCAGCAGTAGTGCACTGATTTTGATGGTAAAGAGATCCTCATGAGGTGCTACTTCTATGAAAATGATCCAACTCCAAGCCTTCATCCAATAAACATTTCTGTTGAAACCTTGTTGGATCTTTGAAGGGCATCTAAGAAGACACAGCATAGTCTATGGAGATATGAGGCTTAGAAAGAAAGTCTTTTAGACATTGTCAGAAGGCATCTAAGAAGACATAGCATAGTCCATGGAGATACGAGGCTTAGAAAGAGAATCTTTTAGACATTGTCAGAAAGAGAATCTTTTTGAATAACCCGAAGCGAGGCAGGGATCTGTAAGAGTCTTTGTTCATCAGGTAGTAGACAGCCACAGCACTGTCCATCAGAAATAAATTTCTGAACCCCAGACTCAGGACATTCTGGGAGATGAAAATTTGTGGGACCAACAGCTTCTTTTTGATGATATAGGAGGAATTTCGTATCTCCATTTAAGATACCTGCATGACTTTCCAAGGAATGGAAGCTCCATCCATGTTTCAATGTGTCTATCCAAACCACCACAGAAATCACTGGACATATCCAAGGTAAGGGTATTTGAGGTCCTTGTTCTTTACATCAGTCAACTAAACTAAAGATATGAAAAGTTCCCAAAGAAGTGCTCCTTGAAGATCACTGATTTCTGTTGGGGGGAGAGAGAGAGAGAGAGAGAGAGAGAGAGAGAGAGAGAGAGAGAGAGGGGGGGGGGGGGACAACCCAGAAGGTAACCAAATTTGCCTACAACCTCTCCGTGTTATTGCAAAGTCTGCTAAAATGGAACGCCTAAAATTGCTCTGATTGTTGTCAAGATACCAAGGTCTGGAACCATAAGACAACTGCAGCAATTGCATAATCCCAAGCTTTGTCCCAGTGACAATGTAATCCCAGCCATGTACGTTCAGATTGAGAAATAAGCATTCATCCAAATTCATAAAACCTCCTTCTTGATAAGTGTTACAGACTCAAGTCTGATATAAAATGGGGGACTCCATCCTTCCTTTATCAATGGGACTTTTTTTGGAAAGTCCAAGACAGATGGAACATTCTCATTCATAAACAATGCTTTGAAAATGCTCAAAATATTTTTTTTAAGGACGTGAGTGGTTGTATAGAAAGCTGGATTATTGTTGTATCTACCAGTGATGGCTTGGGGATACAGCGATCTTGTCACATGAACTTATCTGAAGGTATAACCCCTTCTTTGCACCAAAAGTTTTCGCTACTGATGGCTACCAAATCTACTGACTTCTTGATAGACAGATGGAGAAGGCCCATATTTACTTCATAAGGGCCAAACATGAACAAAAGTTTACTAGTATTTGATCAGTAGACCAGTCAGGGTCACCATTCTTGCAACTTACTAATTAACAAATATATAAGAAAATAAATTGAAAGGTTACTTATCCATGGAATGGAAAAAAGTTAGTTTGGTAGCAAGCACCAACTCTTGGCACCACATGACCATACAGAATTCTGAGCAGATTGTGGCTGAGACTGTATAGGTCAGTGTCATCATCACTAAATCTTTCTCTGATTGGCCAAGTGCAGGCCCAAAATGAGCAAGCTGCCACAAACATGGCTGAGTAATTAGCAAAGCCAAAGCATCCCCACCAGAAAACTGATGACTAGAAGGTCCTTAACCTGAATTTTCTAGTGATATGCTACAGGATGTTACTTAGGCTCATGGAACAGATTACAGAGGAAATATAAATAACATCCTGAAAACATTTTGTTACAATCCTGCATAATGTTCTGCTTACTAATAAGTGATGTTTTAACCTTAAATATACTATCAATCTATATTCAAAATGCTACTTTCCACCACATATATCCCCTCCCCTACATAATACCAAGTACTACTCACTACTCCAAGCCCACATTCTTTCAACAACTAACTCACTCCTTGCTGTCCTTCCTCAACACATTAGGTCTCCCCCTTTCTTTATTACCTTTCATCATCCCCATACATGCTCTCTTCGTCTTTCTCATTCATTCATCCTTTACTGAACATTACTCATTCCTTCAAATTCCCCAATCCATCTGTGAAACCCTTTCACTAACATTCCTTTCTCTTTTCCATTCCTTATTCTGACACCTTTATTTCTCAACCTACCTGCATACCTATCTTTACAAATCTATACGCAAAGGTTGCATTTTGATAATGTCACTGCAAACCTATAATTCACAAAACTTTTCATGGTAAACTGAATCATACATGTTAAAAATCTTAGTCATACAGTACTTTTAAGCTCACATCATCACCCTTAATAACCCTTCCCAGATTATCCAAAACTTACTCACTATTCATCACCCTTTCAGATATTCTTGCATCTAAAAGCAAAAGTATGGAAGTGGGTTGATGTGTTGAAAATGAATTGCCTTAAGATAATGTGATGTGCAAGGAAGACTGATTAAGTAGGAGTGATATTGTGAGAAGGGTTTGGTGGTAAGTGAAGTGCAGAAGTCTGAGAGATAAGCAGGGTTTGCAGAAATCATCTGGACACACGAAGAGGATCTGTGAGCAAAGACTGACTACGAAGATACATGCATCAGAAGTGTTGGTAACAGGAAGGAGGAGGAGTTTGTGGACAAGATGGAGGGATGAAGTGAAAGATGCTTTTGAGTGTTCAGGGCCTGAAAATGTAGAAGGGTGAGAGGCATGCTCATGATAAGAGCAAATTGGAAAAATATGGTACACAGAGAGTGATGTAATGTCAGTGAGCTGTACCAGGGCATTTGAAGTGGTTAAGAGAAACCACAGAAAGGTTTGTGGTGCTTGATTGTGGAAAGGAAGGCTCTGGTTTTGGTGTTTTGTAAATGAGAGCAAGAGAATGGATGTAAGCAAATGGCACCAGCAAGAGAATGGATGTAAGCAAATGGGTGCCATTTGTTATTCTGTTCCAAGCACTATCTCACTAACACAGGAAACAGTAAATGAGCAAGAAAAAAAAATAGTAAAATCACTTAGTTCAAATGCCGAACCCTTTCTTAAATTTCACTGGCCAGTTAGGTTAAGACATTCTGAATTACCATTCCCTACACAATCATCTCGCTCTTGTTTGTTTGTATTCATTATCAACTTCCTTTTTATCCCACTTCTAAGATTTATGACAATAACCAGTAATTCATCTCCCAGTTTCCATCACGGCACAGTGTCATTTGCGCACAATAACATCTTCAGCTTTCATTCCTCTCCAGCCTTTTACATTTTACTTGTCTATCTTTGCTTCCAGCATACACTTCCTGAACAACAACAGCTATAAATGAAACTTTAAGCAAAGATAAGGATATGCCACACCTGTGTCTAGCCTAAAACCCAGTTTTTAAATCAATTAGATACTGACAGAGAAGTAACTGGGATGGAGAAAAGCAAGATTACTTAGAAGAAAAAAGTGAATAAAAACATTTAATGAAAATGTACATATAATGATATTATCCAAGCATATCAGGTATATATTTCAAAAGTGGAGGAGACAAGGAGAAGGGTGACCGAAGTGGAGATAGAAGGATGGAGCAAATAATGTCTTGAGAGCCTGGGGCTTGAACATGCCCGAGGGTGTGAAGCATGCTCAGCATAGAGTGAACTGAAGCAATGTGGTACACAGGAAGAGACTCACTGTTAACATATTGAACCATGGCAAATGAAGCAGTTGGGGGAAACTAGAGAAAGGTCTGTTGGGCCTAGTTGTGGACAGGATGCTGTGGATTTGGTGCGTTACATTTGACAGCTAGGGCGTGGATGTGAGAAAATAAGGTAATTTCTTTGTCTATTGTCAATGCTACCTCACTAATGTGATAAATGGTTTACAAGTATGAAAAAAATATGCATGTGCATATGTACACATCAGGAGTCAGTTGTCAGTTAAAGAACAGATAATCACACTTAAAGTTTGCAGAGGGAAGAACTCCAGAGAACAATGTAAGGATATGTGAGGAACAGACCAACAAGTTCAAAAGCGTTTTAACAGTTGAAGACACTGCAGCCCCAAAACCAGTGAGATGAAATGGGGAATAGGCCTTAGAAAGTACTGTTAAATTTAGAAAAGACATTAACAGAAAAGTAAATGGTTTTGACTCATGCAAGGCTCAAGGTCCTGATGAAATTTCACCATATGCACTTTAGATGTGTGAAGATATGCAAAACAGACCTCTTGAAATGCTGTTCAAGATGTCACTGGAGAGAGGCAAAGTGCCAAGGAAATGGAAAAGTGCAAATGTCATACCTATCTATAAGAAAGGAGACATGGAACAGAAACTGCACTACAGACCAGTCTCATGAACAAGTGTTGTCTGTTAAGTCTGGAAAAGTAAATGGATGAAAATCATGAGTAACAAACCTCTTAGACTGCTACGAGAGTGAACTATCTCTTTGACAAAAGTATTGGTTGGGTGGATCATTTGTATCTGGCCTGCCAGAAAGCATTTGACACTATACCACATGGGAGGCTGATTAAGAAGTTGGACCACCAAGCAGGAATAAGTGGGAAACTCCCATGATGGATAGAAAATTATCATCAGTGGAAGGGAACAATGGATGCATGTCAGAGGAGCCTTCGTTTGATGGGTTGAGGTGAACAGTGGAGTGTCTCAGGCTTCTGTTCTGGATCTATGTAAATGACTTACCAGAAAATATGGACTTTTATGTGAATGTTTGCTGATGATGCAAAGGTCATGAGGGAAGTGAAATGCAAGGGAAACTGCATCAGCTTAGATGGACCTTAAACGGACTTCAAAGTTGGTCTGACACATGTTTGATGTTCAACCTGAGCAAATATAAAGTAATGAGGAAGGGACAAAGTGAAAGCAGGTCTCAATATGATTATCATCTAGCAGGAAATAAGCTTCAGGATTCTGGGTTTCAGAAGGACTTGGGAGTCATGACATCATCCCTAACCTTTTATCAGGGCCCCACATGAGGAGAAGTCAAAGAGGCAAACTGTTAGCTGACAAAGATTAGAATAGTTTTCAGGCATATGGATTACGAAATACTTAGCAAGCTGTTTATATCCTATATAAGGCTAAAACTAAAATATGCTTCTCTGGTTTGGTCACTGCAACTAAAGAATCACAGAGTTTACAGAGAAGAATCATAAAGATGGTACCAGAATCAAGAGAGCCAAGTTACTGGGAGAGATTAGCGGCCTTAAAGTACTCACACTGGAAGAGAGAAGAAACATGCGTGACCTGACCATAACCTCTACATTATGAAACGAGAGTGATGATGTAGATAGTGAACAGTTCATTAAAAGATGTTGTGATAAGACAACCATGCAAAATACCATGAAACTCAGCAAGAATACTGTGAAAAAGATGTAAAGAAGACCATTTATTGTGTATGAGGGGTGGAAGAATGGAATGAAATGACTGAAGACGAGGGTAATGCAGACAGCATACATAAATTCAATAAGTTGTATGATAGCAGAAATGTTAAAAGAGATTTGGCCCTACAAGAGTAAAACTCCCTCCCTGTATAACATAAAGGGGTAATTATATGTAAAACACAAAAACAGGCCTAACCATGATGCACAAGAAAAACAGTCTAAAGTACAAGGTCTTTTCTAATGATAAAGATTACAGCTTAAGTTAACAAACACAGTATCAGAACAAAATTACAAATAATCCCAATATCTCATTTTATGACCTGTCCTGGGCCAGCATGCAAGTGAATAATATACTCTCCAAATTTTGCTTAAAGTAAAAGCACAATATATGGACAGAGAATGAGACAATGACACAATCTTGGCAGCATCCCTCACCTGAGCAAGCAGCTCAGGACTAGCCCAGTTAAGGTTGTAACGTGCTTGAGGAGGGTAACAATGGACGGTTTTCTGCCATCTGGTGCTGTCCATGATGCAAGTGCTGTGTCGCAGACCACTTAATGCCACCCGGCCTGTACTGTCTATCAATATGTGACTCCCTCTCACTGCCCTAAAAAACACATCTCTGTATTGTAAGGGTCAATAAAATTCACTAGAAATTACCATCAACATTAGACATAAGAATTGAACAGAAACTTATTGTATAATCTGAAATCTATCTTTAGTACATTTATAAAAGATAAAGTATCTTCATTTTTGTAAAGTGCTCACTAAAAGACTTCCCACATCTAAAGCAGGGCAGTTTGGATTTTTTTTTTTTTTCAAAAAGCATAATTACAATGTAACTCTACATATCAAAAGGTAAAATCTTTCCCTTCTGCACATATTCTCTCACACATGAGAGATGAACAAAGTATCGAAGTGTAATAACCTGCATTTCCACTCTGAAAATAGACCCAAAAGGCAAAAAATTACAAAGCTCATTTTGTACATTCTACAACCAAAATAACGTCATATAAACCAGTCATACATTACACTAAAATTATATATCATTATCCATAAAAACATAATGTAACCCCAAACCTTACAGTATCCAAGATAAATGCTGCAATGCAACTTACCTGTGAATGATGCGTTTGGAATGGAGATAAGACAAGCCATATAATACTTCTTTTATAACAAGGGCAAGGGCAGGTTCTGGAAGACCTTCACAAAAGTGCGTGGCAACAAGACGGGAGGCAGAGGTATAGCCCAACAATGGCATGACAATCCATAATTGTTGTGAAAATGTAAAGGAGGCCATAAACTGAATAATGTTTCGGTGTCTAAGTTGCTTCACTGTTCGAATCTCGTGCTGAAAAGTAACGGTTAGCTGCTGAAATCATTATAGTTTGATGAAGGACTGACTCAAATCCAAATATGCTATTTCTTGTAATAAAACCCAGCAGAGAATATGACACCTACTTGAATTAACTCAAACTCGTCCTCGCATTTGTCCAGCTCATAAATCTTGAGAGCAACATGATTATTGGAGGGCTTGTGCCTGGCGACCCACACAGTGCCCTTGCCACCACACACTGACCCAAGAGGGCTCCAGATATCATAGCTCTCACTCGATGCCTCAAAGGACACCATGCTGGGAGAGCGTAACTCTAATGCAAAGCTCTCTGACTTTATGCGGCTCTAAGAGGGAGAGATTTGTTTTAATTATAATCTGATGTGGATTATTTATAGAGTTCAGCAACATATAAATATAATACAAATCTGATGTGGATTATTTATAGAGTTCAGCAACATATAAATATAATACATAACACATAATACATAAAACGAAAATCTATTAGCAAGATTTCAAAGAAACAATGTACAAATAAGACCAAATAATGTATTTAAAACCATCACCTTACAACCATCTTGCTTATGTTGCATGCTCGTGTGTTCATACCTGAAGCTGACTCTGAGCTATAAATGTTTACAGTACTCCAATGTTGATTATTTCAACTTTAATGGTAAAAATAAGTTATAATACTCATCACACAAGAGGTTAAGATTCAAGTCTGTACATTAAAAGTATTAAAACTCTCAAAATCCATGGTTCATTGCACTCAAAATTACTGCCAACTTGAATAATGAGTTTGCTGAGTTGGCTGCTTTTACTTACCATAAGCTGGTGAAGCATGTATTAATATTATGAATCTTAAACTTATAGTTTTAAAGGTCCCTGCTCTCCTCAGTCATTTTCACCATTTCTATTCTTCCGTTACAATGTCTGCTACAAATAGTAGGAATAATAGTGCTAGGTGTAGTGTTGCAACAAGGAAGCATATTATGCTTTCCATTTTGCTAAAGGTGGAAATATTCAAATAAATCACGTAAGGTTGTGTTAGTGCACTGCCTGAGTGGTCTAATAGTGCTGGTAGCACATCTATAAATGGTAACAGGAAGAAGAGTAAAGAGATGTGAAAATTCTACATTCTATCAATTTAATAAGGGAAGCTTAACTGCCTGACTGTGATAGGCTTTTGTACGAATTATCTAAAACAACAATACAGTGACGGAGTACCTACTTCTGGGACACTTCATGGAATGGCCAAATAATTTCCTCAGAAACTGAAAAGTAGTGAGACTTGTGGCTTTTCAGGTGAATGGATGATTGTAACAGATTTGTGTTATGGCATATGCTAGTTCAAAATAAGCGGTGAGAAACTCCAAGTAAGGCTGCTAAAAGGTATGCTGACAAGTTTTCTAAGTTAATGAAAACATGAAAATCTTACTGAAGAAAATATTCAAAATGCATATGAAACCAGGCGCTTCTGACATTGCTTGCTAAGAAACACACTGATACATTTGTGCCAATATTACTGACACACGTTGGTGATTAGTTTGTGATAAATGAGTGCTCATCTACATGCCCTAAAGGGAATAAAGGTGTTCCCATGATTCAAAGATGTAATAAATGGCCTTAGATCACTAGGCAAGTCACCACTGAGTGGTCTGAAAATCATTTTGTGGTGCAGATTAGTACAACATTGTTGTAAGGGTGGGTTGCTGAAGGATGCAAGATTGTTCTCATGAATAACTGTTCTATACATCCACCTGTTAAATTCTAGTGTCTAGAAACATTTTTTTACACATCTTTTCCCCCTAATTTTACTTCACTGATTCAGCATATTGATCAAGAAGTAATTTGGAGCATCAAATGCAGTTACAGGAAGGAACTTTGTCGTATTTAATATTTAATCATCTGCTGATGAAATCAACACAGTAATGTGCTTTAATTTTCTTGAATGGACACACGAGTTTCTTAATAAGTCAACTTTGAAAAATGCCTGGTACATGTTATGGCCATTTTCAATGTTCTGCAACCCTCAGAATGCTGACAACCCTAAGAGTTTCATAATTTGAAGTGAAATGATGCAAGTAAAATATTGCTGAGGGTGTGAACAATAAGGTGACCAAGATCTTGCATGAAGAAATTATTGTGAGATTAATGGGTTCTGACAAGAAAGGATCTGCAGTCTCTCAAGCTCCACAGAGTTCCCACCTTGATCTCACCATCCACATCAAGTAGGTATCCCAGGAAGAAACAAAGCCTGACCTCACATCACCACCTTCAGTCTAGAAATTAGTCTCATGAAACACGGAGAAACCCAGCTGTGTGCAGGATGTGACAACTATAACTGATTTTAGCTATTTTCTGAACAAAGCTACCATCAGCAATCCCTGATGATGCTCTAGGCGCAGAGGAAAATATTGGAATCATCAGTATAGTGAAATGGAAAAACTTCGGTAATATACAGTTTATGCTGAACTTGCAAAATAAAGAAACCTGAATAAAGCAGATATAATTTACAATCTCCCGAACAATGCAAAAAAGAAAGAAAAACAAAATATTTACAACCTGCATTTTATATGTATATCAATTCATAATTACCCAAGGACCAATTTCTATGAATCCTGGTGTTACCTAGGACTCCTTCTAAAGGCTTCTGCAGCCAAGGTTGTTCAGAAAATGGTCTTGGGATAATCATAAAAGATAAAATACATACATACTTACTTACTAATTCTGTGCTTCAAGATTCCCTTCTGTCTTTATGAGGCTCCTACAGTACTCAGGAAGCTCGCCACATCCACCAGTTATGGGACTACAATGTAGCAATACTGAGTATATACCTCTTATCTGTTCTTGAATGCTACCTCGCTAATATGGAAAATGGCAAATATAAAAAAAATCACATATATAAAATCCCTGAAATAGGGTAGAAAGAATTCTAACTCCATTCTCCCTGTGCATTGTAAAAGGCAACTCAGAGGGAAGGGAGGAGGGGTATGTAGCCTCTCTTCTCTTGTATTTCAACTTCTAAAAGATGGAACCAAGTGTGGGATTCTTATCCTCCTCAAAGGCTCAGTGTGTCTAAACATGTGTGTATGTAACCAAGATGAGAAGAAAGGAGAGATTGGTAATTTGTTTGAGGAAACAATGCTCAAGGTAAAAGGGAAGATTGGTTTGAAAATGTCTTAAGAATCTTAAGGCTGGGGGTTGGTGGGGGGAAAAAAAAAGGTAAGCAGGAGTTGTGGTTGTGTGTCAAAGAATGTAAGGAAGTGACCTCCACACTAATGTGGGTAAAAATGAAAGTCGATTGTGTGAGCTGGGTGATCAACAGTGCTTATGTACCAGGCCATGAGAGGAAAGATCATGGAAGCAACTGAGTGACTGTCAGCAGTTCTGATGCAAGAGACTAGGTAGTTGTGATGGTTGATTTAAATGCAAAGGTGAGTATTGAGGCAGTTGTAAGAATAATTGGGGGATGGGGTATTGGGTATTTAGTAATGTGAATGGAAATGTAGAACAGCTTGTGGAGTTGTGTGCTGAAAAAGGGCTGGTGACTGGGAATATCTGGATTAAAAAGGGATATACATAAGTATATGTATGTATGTTTTCTAAGGAAATTTACATAATCTATCATGATGGTCACCGTTCTCTTCTGAGTTACGTATGAGCTACTTTCCTATCAGAGGGCAGTTCTTTATTATGCTGTTCCACCATTTTCGTTTAGTTCTGGAAAATTATCATCTGCTACGTTGGGACATGTTTTTCTTTGCTGTTATTTTTTTGCCAGAGCTTTTCAAATTATGCTCATTTCATTTTTATCAATGATATCATATGAGGTATGCCTGTCAAAAGCAGCGCAAAGGTCATTAAAATTTGCAAGTCTAAAATCTGGTTTGTTTCCACAACTTTCGTACTGACCAGCATTACAAGCAGAGTTGAAAGTTACCTCGAGGGTAATTTGTTGGTGATCATTCAACCAACCTCTTCTTAATCTTCAGCATTAGAGACAAGATGTTCTTTTGTGGTTTGAATTAAGTCTAATATGTTCATATCACAAGTAGGTTTCTAGACAACTGTATCATGGAGAACAGAAATTTAGAATTACTGGAAATGGATTCTTCCAACCTAAATACTGGTAGTACCTTAAAATCTCTATCTTTCTCCACTGTTCACTATAGTAACCCTTGAAGAACTGTTTCTAGATACCATGGTTTATAACACTGCACATTCCTTGCACCCCTCCATTAATATTATCATCCTTTATACATACTTCTTCAATCTGTCCTTTCCCCAGTATCGATTCAAGGCCATACAGGTCATGCTTAGATGTATTATATAACACTCTTGTTTACTGAAATACATCACTGCAATACAAATACAATACAAAACAATAAATTAATGTATATGGGATTTAATTACATTCTGATATCAAACATTCTTATGCTTCATGCAGTTTTCTACTACCATAAAGTAAAGCACATAAATACAGTGCAGTACAACACATCAGAATACTGTCCAACAAAACTTAGTCAAGTCCTTCATACAATATTCAACACATTTCCATATGGAGCACTTGACAGTGCTATAAAAGAGCTTTCAATAATCTGAAGAGTGTAACAAAACCTATTGAAAAAAGTAATAAAATAACTAAAGTATGAAAAACAGTAAAACATGTATCTTGTTCTAGAAGGTAAGAATGATTGCCAATGGAAATCATAATTCATAGGATGATGGTACTGAATAATATCTAAGCTACAAATGAAATTTCAATATATGATTTCAAAATCTCTTGGGTTAATAACTTTTGAATTCTGTACACATACGAGCTTCTGTATATGAACAGAAATGATAATGCATCAACATCCTCACCTACTCCCACTATAACAGTAGGGTGATACATCCAGTCTTTTGCCAAGACTTCAATTGCTGACCATCTCCACATATTCTACACATGATGAAGTCCAAAAACACAACATTCAAAACAACTGCAAGAATACAACATGTTGGTTTGGCCACTGCATACATGAAGCTGGTGCTACTTGCTTGCATTAAAAAATAAATTTTTGTGGTGTTGCCTCAGCAAGTAAACACAGGGGAAAAGTTGATATATGTAAGCATAAGAATACAGAGATAGGTACAGGTGTAAGAAACAACAAAATCAAAGACACAGAAAAGTAGCCAACAGGTTTGCTACCTTTTTTGTTCATGTGTTTTTGCCAAAACCCACATTAGCGAGGTAGCACTAGGAATAGACAAAGAAATGGCCTCATTTGCAAGTATCCATCTCTTGCTGTCATGTGTAAGTCTACTACCTATGAATGCTATGAATAAACTTGGCCATGAACAATAAAATAATAATGTTAAAAAAAAAGTAAATATACCTAAGTCTTATGCCTTAAATTGTACCATTCTTTTTTGGGTATAATTATCTTTGTTACTGACCACTATCTACTGAGCTCTATGACTTCAGGATCGATATACTGTACTGCTGTTTGCTCCCCTTCTTGCTTGAAGAACTTTATAAAATAATACCTAGAATCAACTTACACCCTCTGTAAGAGGACTGCTGGTCTTACTTTCTATATCATCAAAACTAAGCTATGAAGTTAGACATTTTTTTTGTTTTTCTCCACACTTTTTTCAACTGTCTTTCGCCAAAGAAGGCCTGCCTTGATCAGAACTTGTCTGTAACTAGAGCCTTTGTAAGAAATTTAATAATATACTAATAATGATATATATGTATCTATATGGCAATTCAAATATGAGAGATGGTAATATGGCTGTGTGGGCATAATTGGGGGTCGTGGGGTACTGTGATGTCATTGAAAATGAACAGCTTATGGAGTTGAGCTGAAAGGACTGGTTTAAAAACAAGGACATACATAAGTATATGTGGGCAGGTAGGAGAGATGCAAAGTGTATGAAGGGGTTTTGGGTAGAAGGGTGGGTCTGCAGTCTGCTAGGTAGGGAAGCCCGGGAGGTGAGTCAGTTACAGTTCGCCAATGACATGATGCTGGTGGCAAATTCAAGTATGAAATTGCAAAAATTGGTTTTAGAGTTTGGAAGTGTGTTAGAGGAGGAACTGAGAGGAAATGTGAATAAAAGCAAGGTTATTAGGTTCAGCATTGTAAAAGAGACAGGTTAACTGGGGTAATAATTTGAAAGGAGAAAACTTGGAGGAAGTGAAGTGTTTTAGATACCTGGGAGTGGAAATGGTAGCAAATGGAACCATGGGAGATAAGTGAGTCACAAGGAGGGTGAGGGGGCAAAGGTCTTGGCTGCATTGAGGAATGTGTGGAAAGAGGTCACTACATCAAAGGGCAAAGTTGGGCATGTTTGAAGGAACAGTAGTCCATACAGCATTGTATGGATGCAAGGCATGTTGTTTAGATGAGAATGTATGGAAGAGAGTGAATGTGTTGGGAATGAAAAGTCTGGGGACAATATAAATAAACAAATACATAAATAGATAAATAAATAAATATATAATGGTTTATTGAATTCAAGCAGCCATTCAGCAGAAAATACACAGTTCAGATATTACAGAATGATCATAAAAGATGTGGTGTAAGAAGGGTTGACAAAGGGAGAAATGACAAGGTGAGAGAGGTGTGGTAATTTGAAGAGTATGGTTGAAAGAGTTGAAGAGGGTGAGCTGAAATGGTCTGGACATATGGAGAGAATGAGCGAAGAGAGGTCAACATAGAGAATATGTGTGTCAAAATCAGAGGGGACAAGAAGGGGTGACTGAATTGGAGATAGAAGGACAAAAAGAAAGAACTTTTGAATGCTTAGGGCTTGAACATGCAGGAGAGTGTTTGATGTGCATAGAATTAGTGAATTGGAGCTATGTAGTATACAGGGGTTAATGTCCTGTCAATGGACTGAACCACGTCAAGGGAAAACCTTGGAAAGGTCTGTGAGTCTGTAGTTTTGGAGCATTACAAATGATGGTTACAGAATGGATGTGAGCGAATGAGGCCATTTCTTTGTCTGTTCCTGGCACCATACCACTAAAATGGGAAATGGCAAACATGAAAAAATATATATACGTATCAACAAACATCTCATGAGCATCTTTATTCCAAAGAATAATGTATAATGACCATGATGCTGTTACTGATATTACAGTAAGATGGAGAAGTGAGGCCAGGCTGAAAGTTTATATACTCAGTATAGAGTACACCACAAAAGGGAAATTTTTCAAAGGTTAAAATTAGCAGCCACATATTAAGGAAACATGAATACAGTATCTGAAAGCAAAAGAAACTGAAAACATATGTAAAGTACCAGAAAAAGAAATATTAATGCTGCGTACAATAAACATGCAAAACATAAAGAGTGAAAAACCCCAAGAGCCGGGCAGCACATGACACACTGGCTCAGGATCTTACGAGGGGCTGGTATGCAGTGTCAGTATGACCTAGGCGCACATCTACGCGCACATCAGGGGAGATGGCCAGACTGGCTATGCGGGAACACGCACATGGACACTCAAGGCACGACATGACCCACAGACTGACAGAAACTGACACTTTCTCAGACTGAGTGAATGAAGAGACGTTGATGTGCGTTCTAGACCGCTCTCAGGGCCCAGTGTTTGAAGTACTTTTTTAATGCTTGCTTCACTGCCTGCCACAAGGAATAACAATGACATGAATCTATTAATCTTTAAAACAAGCTCATAGGCGAATTCCCAGACAGGAATTTTTCAGATAATCTATGATTCTTTTTATCATTTGTTATATAAACAGGACCCATATACCTCCAAAATGAAAACACAAACTATTAACAAGAATGTGATTATAATATCAAACATAACGAAAATATTATGTTAAATGGATAAACTGAACCAAAGTATAATTTCATACATTAGTATTTTCCTGTCAGACAAATAAATGTGAATCATCAACTTTCAAAGTACTTACATTAGAACTGTGGCAAACACAAATGATAAATATATCCATCTCCATCTTAAATGCTCTTTCCTACAGTAAAGCAGGGTGGTACATGCAGAATTTTCCACAAGTTCTTCCATATTCAATCACAGGAGATCAAGCAAAAAGAAATGAAGAATTTGTTGAAAAGTTTTGTAAGCTGTCTTCCTTGACAACTTTATATATCATTGTTTGATAAATTCATGGCAACCTGCGTTCCAAAACACATAAAGGTGGTGCCTAAAGATATCTGGGAACTGCTGAGCTTTATCCCTCTTTTTTCCTTACAGGCACTTAAAACTGAAGCTATTATTTCTGCATATTAGTATCATTTTCATCACCAACTCTTCTTCAATCTGTGCAACATACATAAACACACATTAAATTCTTAAAGGGTGTTTTATCAGAAGTTCTGATATGAACTAGAAAGGTAATTTTTAAAGTGACTTTTTCCCTAGGTAGTAAACCAGTGTCTCAAATATCCAAATAAGCACTGCTGTGGGCAAAGGTACAGGCTTGCCTTTTTTCTCCATTTATAGGTCACATTCATACTGCAACCCCACTGATGGTCTGCTACATTTCTCTTAAGTTTATACCATCTTTATAACATAGTTGTATTCTCAAATTTCTTTTAGTTTTCCCTTACTTCTACTAATCTCATCTCTTTGTGCTTCATTACCTGCTGAGTAGGCATTTTTATTTTACAAAATGTCTTGACCTAGCGCAAGTAAGAAGCTGTTGTTTCCCATTATATATGTCCAAAGTAACAATCAGATTTCTTCAGCAGATGTTCTGGGTGTTGTTGATATTGGTGTGAAAATGGTCTATAGTGAAAATGCTCGGACAAGACAGCACATGGTAGCTTCCTATGGCAAGATTCTCTACTTAACAGGGAACATGTTTAGTTTTCCCCTTTTCTATGAATGCTTTTTCCCACAGAGAATAAAAGGGTAAGCAGAATTTCTTAGTAAAGTACAGTCAATATGCTGGAAGTGTCCTTTAAAAAAAGGTGCACCATATGTCATTTCTCAATGATGTACCTACAAATTTTTACCTTTAAGAACATGGCTTTTGATATCCATGTATTCATTTCAAAGAGGTTTTGCAGAAAAATGCCTTTAACAAGAAGTAATATCTATTTCTAAACTGAAATTACTATGCAGAATAAAAATGATAAATCTTCATAAATGCAATAACTTCAAAAAACTGACTAACAAAATAACGAGACAATTATTTGTCTTTAAGTGCAATTACTACCAACGTTATTTGTAAACAGTTCTTTGCAGCTTTTCATCTCAATATACTCTTCACTTCAGAACAATAAAGACACCTCTACATGGTGAACATGAAGAGCATACAGTACGACTGTAAATATTGTGCTTGTTAACTTGGCTTTCTTTCCTTAATTAACAGAGTCTATGGATCAGAAACATGTCCTAATCATTAACTTTCTGGATCATAGTGAGGTGAAAAAACAAGAATTCCAATAAAGTCAATCATACAGTGTATGTAAACTGCTGGTGAATGACAGTATCAAAGCAAAGCTTTTCTTTATGTTCTGATAGTTAATTATTCTGCACTTTCATTTGATGCACACCAAAGAGAAATACTAAGAAAAATCTGCTGATGAAGGCTGCATGTTAGTTTCGCTATCACAAGTCGAAGTTACAACTCTGGAGATATCACAGGAATAAATCTTATTTATGTACATCTATAAGCAAAATTTAGGAAGCTTAAAAAGTAATAGGAAACACTAAGTACAAGACAGAAAACTGAAAAAATCCCATTATGTGGTAAGACTGATTTCTGGACTGTGAATAAGGAAGCTTAAATGACATACAATAGGCAGTAAAGGCAGCTAGACCCATAAACATTGTCATCTACCACTCCTCAACAAATGTCTTCCTCTGGGCAATAACTTGCAGCTCTTGAAAACTAAGTAACTATTAATGAACTATCAATATCTACACCCAACAAGTGCTACATAAAGGGAGACAGCTGTCTACATTTGGAGGCAGATACCAGATTTCTTATTACAAGAATAGAGTACACCTAAACATCTCAGAAACTATGATTTATGAAAAAAATAATACACTAAACTTTCACCACCTATTGTAATTCATCGGTTACAACAGAACCTTAAACAGAAACAAACTTTTTTGCCATGAAAGTAAGCTGACTTCAAATACAATTTATTGACAGCTGAAACCCTTTACCGAAAATAGTACAGAAGAATTGAAAATAATGAAACTGCTGAGCAAAAAGTTTTTTCTAGGCAGCAGACAACAGAACCAACTAGAAAGGATAATAAGCTGGATCTAATTTTTACATGTAATGCTAATCTATGCTGACTGCCACCTAAAACACACTACACCTGCATCAAGACTTCATCAAGAGCAAACAAAATGGATGGTAAGTCAACTGGATGTAAGCAACACAGCACAATATGATCCACAATAGATTAACGAATCTAAATCTATAGTAAACTTGTACAGAGAAGAGAAACAAATAATGAGCTTAACACAGCATAATGAGAATAACTTGAGTACCAAAACACTATAAGAATGTACTAATAAGTTGACAAATCAAACATGCAACGCTAAAAAGTGGTAACTCTTCCTTTCTTTGGCTTGCTGTCCATGGCCTGCCAACAGAGTCTACAATGTGCATGGAATTTTCATCTTATGGTGGAAAATTACATTTGTAGATGACACTATCAGTGCTCTACTACATAAATTGTCAATTGCCACTCATAGCACCAAAAGCTTGAAAGCTCACAATAATTCAAAGTCCCTACTTTATCGACCAAAACAATAACAATAGCAATAAAAGTAAAAATAATAAAAAAAAATAATAATATCAATGTCCTTGACGATAAAGGAGAAAGAATACTATCCATGTATCTCCTATGCATCATAGAGAGCAAAGGAAGGAATGGGAGGCTGGATATCCTCCTCTCCTGTATCAAATCTTTCCAAAAGAATGAACAGAGGAAGGAGCAGAGCAAAAATTTTTCCTGTAAGGTTCAATCTTCTACTCCAAGTACTAAGGTGGAGAATAGAAAAAGGAGATGAAAGAGATGAATAATAATGATAATTCACCTATCCAAGGACTGAGCAAGAACAGAAATTATCTACGGGTTAGATTTTGCATGGGGGTAGTTAAGTAGCTGAAGGATGTGTCCCTTTTCTTTTAAGACTGTAATATGTTGTGTCATGTATGATAGGATCCAGCTGCCTTGACAAAACTGCCTATGTCTTTATATATTGTAAAGGGAAAACATATTTTGAGTTAGTATGCCATTGTTTAAGGCTGTAAAACAGACCATCAAATGGTGTTGTGCTGCAGTCTACATTTGCTGTGAAATAAAATTAAGGGCTAAATGGACAAACTTTTCACTCCTTACTTTTCCATAACAGTGCTTCCATGGACAGCCAAGCCTTGCTGTCTATTACCTTATAATTTAATCGTGCAGCACTGAGGTGATGGATAAAATATATGCAATTCCATTGTTAGTAATAGTAGAGATAGCAGTTCTGTGAAAGAGAGCATCGCAACAATAAAAATTAATTAACAAAGTTAGTTCTAAACATAGCAGACTTGTAATTATTTGCAAATGCAGGGACCAAAGCCAAAGAAGAAAATCAAGTTTTCCATATACCAGAGATTCTTTCTCCCCAATCATCAAATTTCTAAACTCTTCTGATATTCCCAATCATTGTATTTCATGCTGCTGATATCAAAATAGTTGCTATCAATAGATATCACATATACAAGGATAAATCGATGGTATCTAATAGATGAGAAACGCTCAAAGACAACACATTATTATTTGTACTTGTGGAATTCTTAGTGTGATAACTCTTTTTTTTTATTTAGTTGGCTGTGAATTTTGCCCATTTCCAATTCAAGCAGTTAACACATTATTATAGATATCTCAATTGCAGATAATCAAGTCTACTGTATTCGTACACTATGAAATTTGGATGAATGTGTTGTTTAAAAGATAACTTTTTAAGAAAAATACCCTAAGTACATGCAGGTACTTATCATGGGTGAGCAGGTCAAAAAAGAAAAGAAAAAAAAAAAAATATATATA
>JAYMFT010208406.1:0-11549 GCA_038088735.1 Panulirus argus | reverse complement strand
CTCTCTCTCTCTCTCTCTCTCTCTCTCTCTCTCTCTCTCTCTCTCTCTCTCTCTCTCTCTCTCTCTCTCCAGCCTGCGAGAGCCTCCTGAAAATAACATTCTCTCTGGCGCGTCCGGCAGCCCTGGCGTCATCCGATCGATTTGCCATTAAGAATACATACACAAGATACAGTGTGAAAATTTATGGCTAATTACTATCAATTGCCAGGGGTACAAAGGTAATAACGTGCGCCAAAACTCTTTTGCATATTCACCCTATAGCAGCGGCCAAAATGACACTGTAGCCCTTTATGGCCGCGCTGGAATTATCCAGTTTTTTGTTATTTGCAAAACGCTGTAGAATTACTGAAGCATATATAACTAAATATAGAAATAGATGTTACTCGTTAGCTAACGAATTGGAGTCGAAAAGAACATCGTGTTTGCACACCAACTCAGCATTCGAAAAATTTCCTTCAATGATTTTTCTTTTGAGAATCGCGTATATTTCCCTTGAGAACAGAAGTGCAGTGCGACTCACTCCCCCAGATAACATGTCCTCAGACAGAAGACTAACGTTATGCTCATGATGGAGAGTCCCTAAGCGAATAGTTATTGTATTTACTTGATGGAAAGTTCCCAAAGGAAAGATTGATGATGTTTATGTAATGCAGGACATTGTTCTTCTTACTCTCAGCGGGCCTACCCATACCATGACGTATGACCAGAGGACGTCTCAAGATCCATCCTCGCTGTATAGCCAGGACTTCCCCGCGTCCAGACTATCACTTTCTACAGCCAGTTCTTCCCCAAGTTCAAATCCCCGCATTGTATAGCCCCGTCTTGCCAGAGTTCAGACCCTTTTCCCTTTTACCATAACGATGTATTTCGCTTTACTGGGGGTCTGTACAAGCTAAAGGCTTGATTGCAACGTGAGTTGGTCGGAATCTCACCTGTTGTCAAGGGCAGCTATCGACTATACGAGGTGATGCTCTACTTTAACGAGGTTCCTGGTTCCATTCAGCGAGGTAGATTTTGTTTACCAGTCAGCTGACCGAGGCAGATCTGCGCGTAGGCGGTCTGGAAGTGTCAACCTGTTTTTTATGCATAAATTATACCGAAACATCATTAGAATTTTTATTGGATACGTTAATAAGACCCACCACTCAGGAGGCAGGACGTGGAATGTATCAATATTACCGTCGTTGGTGACTGACTTAACCCTTTCCCAAGATGGCGACCGTCAAACACACACACACACAGTGAGCCAGAACCAAAATCAATATAACACAGGTGATCAGTAGCGGGGCAATACAGTGTTGTGTCGACGTTACCACACGCGAGGCTGAGATGATTCTTTCCTCGTTACCGCTTGAGGCCAAGATGTTACTGAGGGGGTAGTTAGCATCTGAGGGTTGACTCATCCCTTGAGGCCAAGATGTTAACTCTATGATTTGAATATTCATTCGATATAAGGGTTAGTTCTGAATTGTTAAATATCTCCCCCTTAACGAAGTGTCGGTTCCTGAGGACCAGCTGATAACTTGAGGGCTGGTTAACTCTAGCAAGCTTGCCAGTACCTTGAGCCTAACTGGTTCTTAGGGGGTAATTTTTGTGTGTGTTGTGTTGACCAGCTTGAGGGCTACTAAGCTACTTAAGTCTTGCTAGTATCAGGAATTATATCATAAATCGGTTATTCCGTAGGTTATGCATATTCACTTTATGTGTACAGCAAATACTCTCTAGATACCCAACCAGTCTCTAACATCCGCCGAAATGGCAAACAGAAGATTAGCGAATGAATTATCTATTTTTGGGGAAAATCTGGAGTAAATAGCCTGATCCCAGCTTTACTGATACGAGCTCCCAACGAGCAGCGAGCACGATTTGCGGCAGCTCAGTACAAGCCAAAAAATTAACTCTCTTATCTGCCGTCGTGATGGTTGGCGAAATCTCCCTTAATTTCGTTCTGTGAGTTGAGGGTTCAGACCCAGAGAGCCAGCCTGGCGGTGGGGTTATTTCCTATTTAGGTTTGTACTCGCCATGTGAGTTTCTTCACTTAAATTGTAATTCAGACAGGGACAGGAGCATCATACTCAGCCACATCTGGGTTTACGTGAATATCGTATGAACGGTTATAAGGACAAGCAGATAAACATTTGGAACATCGTGTGTATAGTCTCAAACTAAACTGGAAAAGCATACACACACACACAGTGTAGTCAGGTCAGGCCCCTCAGATGTACGACCTCGAAGAAAAAATAACCGTTTCACAGTAGCCATCAAAGGCACAAAGTCGGGACAGGTGTACAGAGGTCTGTGCTATCAGAATGTTCTCTTTTTTTCTCTTCTTTTTTCCAGGTGAGTTTCGTAACGGCTGACGTGGCTGGTAGTTATTCATGGGACAACTGTTCCTTTGCCCCCGCTTTGCTCCTTTATGATCAACCTATCCCTTGCGGTCGACCTTTGCATTTACAGTCGCCCTCCCCCTTGCAGTCGACCCTCTCCTTCGCGATCGACCTTTTCCCTTGCGACCGGCTTCCCTTCAAGCAATCGAAGCAAGTAGCGCAGCTTGCATTCGGTCGATCAGTCATCTTTCTTGTCATCAACCTTTCCCTTGTATTCATTTGCTTAACCTCCCCTCCTCCTCCATGTGATCAATGGTCCCCTTACAATCGATTCTTTCCGTTGAGACCGAACTCCTCCCTCCCACCGACCTCTTCACTTGACATCAGCTTTTTACTTGGTCTAGCAAGACTTGAGTCACCATTCCCGTCCCGCCAGGTTCGTTCATGACCCCTGCTGGGGTGACCAGTGTCCGAGATCATCCAAGATGACTCCGTGGAACACTATTTCGGCCTGGGAGGCCCTTGCCGAGAGAAAGGGGGATGAAATGGATTTCTGATGTGAGTTACGCAGCGGGTGCCAGGGCGACGGTCAGAATTTAAGTTATAGGAGAATCAGTGTTCTTAGTGTCTGTGCAGAGAGGGAGTTTCGACTCGAGTGCTGGGGTGAGGATGAGGCAATTACACCCTAGTCTCTGCTGGATAGTTGTTTACTCTAATTCTTGAACGAGAGAGTATCATTAATGTTAAGAACTTTAAGGCAGTGATTATTCCAAGTGAAGGTGAGAGTCGTATAAATGACACTTCATATGTAGTAAGATCTTCACTTCAGGTCCTCCAGGTCCTCCAGGGAGCGAGTGAGTTAAGGACCTGAACTATACAACTCTCTCCTCGCCCTTGGGAGAGCAGAGTTACTAATGCCGCAGCCATAAGCCAGTCCTTGCACCGCCAGTACTCCGTCAGCATGAGAAACTAGTCTTTACTTTCCAAACTTCCTTCTTTTGGATTTTCTACTTCTTTGAGTTCTCTGATGCATAGATCCTTCTCTATTCAGTCCTTTACAAAAGTCGCTGAAGTAACGACGTTTCCCTCTTCTTCCATCATCAGTGGAGTACATCAGGGTTCTGTTCTATCGCTTCCTCTTTCATCTGCCCTTAGATGATTTCCTCTCTTTAACCACAGTCCTTATTCGCTATTAAGATTATGATTCAACAATAAACTTTACTTCACATTCCCTCCCCCTCCTCTCTCTGATACTCTGCTTCGCTGGGGACATATCTCCTTTCTTGATTTGGACCTCTGCAGCGCTTCGGATTCTGAAAACAGTAACCTTTTAAACATTCAAACACTAATAGAGATCATAATCATATGATACACCCGTGTATAAGATGTATGATTACAGTATTTTAATTTCAGTACAGTAGCATTTGAATACTGATGATTACCTTGATCATACATCGATTATTTTAATCTATTGTTGTATAATTCTTATCAACCTAGTGCCATCAGTGTCCTTCTTGGACAGTCATTACATATATTTTTAATGAGTTTTTGGATCATACTCGTAAATGATAAATAGTGACAAACTTTGAAACTAATCCTAATCCATCTTCGTCAATCTCTCTCCAACTTACCTAATCTTCCTCATCATCCCTTTAACTCATTAAGATATTCTTTTAATCTTTCTCATATGCTCTACCTTACATTTCCCGTTATCTTTCAAAATTTCTAAGCCATTTTCTTGACCCTTTTCTACCTCTAATAAATTCTTTAGTTCATCTTTTGTTTGACTGATCATTCGTCTAATCCTCTTTTACTTTGCTTAATTGATCTAATCACCCAACGGTACACCTGATCTCCCACCACCCTTCCAATCTCTCCACCACTCCCACCTTATGTAATCTTCCTCCTAATCCCCTGCCACCCGGCTGACCCTCAGAGAATATTCTGAACCCAGCTCTCGTATTTTTTCCCTTCCTTCTGATTCGTCTGAAGTAACGATAAAGTTTCCAGCTCATCTTATTTCTTTTTATCTCGTTCGTTCCTTTATTAGGTTCCTTTCTTTCCCTTTTCTTCAAAATTCGTTCTGCATTTCATTTTAACGAATATATATATTCTCACTAAAGCTATCCATCCATATTTTCTTCTATACTTCTTCATATATATCTTAGTTCATTCACCTCCTCCTCATCGTGTACTAAAATGATCCTATCACCTCTGTCGTGAGGAACCAAGAGTGATGAAGCAACAGAATGTCCATACACCTAACTAGTAGTCCTCCGTTTTTCTTCTCTTTTATATTTTCCTTCATCTCAGTTTGTCCTTGTTTTTCTCCTTGCCACACAATGTACGTCCATCCCCTTCGAATCTTTCCTTGTCCCCTCTCCATGTCACCTGCCTCAGGAATATGTAGGGGCCTTGGTTTCCATAATCAAAGAGGTTTCACTGCACCGCCGTTACGAAACCTGACTCGGCCGTGGAGTGAAGCGCTTCATCAGAAACCCATCACGGCAATTCGGGAAGGTTTCGCCCGATGGGTCGGGCCGCCTGATCCGAAATAAGTCTAGGATTATCTCGGATAGCGTTTCGGATAATCCATCACCATAGGAACACAAGGGCAAAAAAAAAAAAAAAAAAAGACTCATCCATAAGCTCGAGATAATTTTCGGAGCTTCAATGAAATTCGATATTTTTCGCTTCCGTATTCAGAACGTACGGTGGAGTCTATTTTCATTTCACTTTGACATGTCTTGTCATGGTTCTCAAGTGTGATTTATGGCTCAGGGAAGGTAATTCAGAGACATCATAACCCTCTAGGACAAGTGCCTTCATATCGTGTTTACTTACAAATAAACGGGCTTCGAGTGAGCTCAAGTTGAACAAATGGAGCGATTACCGAGTGAGAGGACCAGTTCAAGTTGTGGAGAGGCGAGGGAGGGAGGGAGAGGGGGGGGGGGGAAGGGGTACCAAATCAATCTGTGGACAGGTGGGGGAGGGAGGGGGGACCAAATCAAGCTGAGGACAGCTGGGAGAGAGAGGAAGGTCTAGTTCAAGCTGTTCACAAGCTGGTGGGGGACTGGCTGACTAACGGGGGAGAGAGATGAATCAGACTTAAACGAAAGTTAGAGACAATATGTTGAGGATGGTAGGCCTAAGCCTCCCCCCCCCCCCAGACACACACACACACTCACACACAAATGTTACTGTACACCTAACTGTGTATTCAAGAAGCACCATACACACCGGTGCATGTGTATCAAACTCTTACACACATAGCATTATACGCAATCGACACAGGACGCGTCGGTACATATACAAGAAACTAGAGCACATATAACTGTGCATACTAGAAGCATTTGCTACATCGGTACACAGAGAGCGGCACACCACTCGCCAGACACGGTAAAGTATGGTACACTAGACACGGTACAGTGTGGTACACTGGACAAGGTACAGTGAGCGCCAGAGAACACGGAACCAATTAGCTGATACAGCAATATCCTCCAGTCCTAAAGTTACATGGTAGCAGCTCTCTGGCTCCCTGTCTATGTTTCTGTTAACGGGAGGTCTGTAGTCTGCCCTGTTAACGGGAGTTCTGTTGCTCACCTTGTCTGTATCTAGTTAACAGGAGTTCTGCTGTCTGGCCACGGCACTCTTTGAACCTGAGTCATTGTTTTGACTTTGTTTCGATGTCCCTATTTGCATATTCAGAGATAAAAACAATATATCCTTATTTTTTTTTCATCTGATATTTCGCGTAATCTACTCACGCTCTCGTTACCATCAATAAATATAGGTCCCCAATACGAGCCACCGGTATGGATCCCCAATATGGGTCCCCAATCGAAAACATGTGAATGTAATCAATTGTTTGCTAGTGGAATAAAAATTCATTTCAATTGTTAACTGAACAGCAGTGGGAGATACAGCGCAGGCTATCACGTGACCACTTGTACCCGTGATCGATACCTCTTTGTAGAAAAGCGTGTACAGTAATCATGGTGAAATACTCTTGTATTTCTTTTATTTATTTTATGGTGAAATGCTCTTGTTTTATTACTAATCTTTCTTCCATGAAATTATAACTCTAACCGGAAATACTATTTACTTCTTTAATTGTGAACCGATTTCAACACTCAGTTTCAAATCATAGGATAAGACAGACAGACGGAGACACAGACAGACAGACACACCACACAAGGCACACTTCTAACGCTTCTTAACCTCGTTCCTTCACACTCATAAGCCCAGACATACTCTTCAAGGTAGTCCAGTAATTAATCCCTCTGTTTTTCGCATGAGTCTAGCCATTAATCCCCCCAGTCTGGTTGTGGATGGAACAGCAAGTGAAGGCCTTCTTTGTGTGGTCGCAAGTCGATTAAAGTTACGGCAGCCAGTCATCCAAAGCGGCTCGAGCCTTTGATTAATTTTCGCCAAAGCGTCAAAGTGGTGATGGCGGCGTGTTAGTCGCTGGCTGCCAGCTGAAGAGGTGCCCCTCAGCTTCATCCTAGCTGAAGAGATGCCCCTCAGCTTCACGGCATCCCCTCCTTCAGAAATGGAGGAACATGTCAGCCGAGGATGTCTGCAGTCCGGTAGTCAGTAAGCTGGGAAATAAAACAATCAAAGGATATCAGGCATATTAGTGGGCGACTCAAGTATTTAGAAGGGTTTTCAGGGAAAATGAACACATCATTTGAGGAATCTCTTTGCCAGAGTCTCTCTTTCTAGTGTGCCTACCTGTGTATTCTTCCTTTGTCCACCTCTCTATTCTCTTACATCCTCTCCAGGTGTCTCCGCCTCTGCATTCTCCTCGTATCTCCTCCAGGTGCCTCCATCCCTGTGTTTTCCCTGCGCCTCTCTCTGGTATATCTACCGCTGTATTCTCCTTACGTTTCTACCGGGTGTCTCCACCCCCTATATTCTCCTTGTATCTCTCCCAGGTGTCTCTACCTTTGAACTCTGGCTGTATATCTCTTCGGTGATCCCCTCCCTGTATCCTGCCTATATCCTTCATATGTGTTCCTCCTACTATTCTCCCAGTGTCACCCTCAGGCACCTCCATACACTGCCTTCGCCAGCCATAAATTCTTTTCTTCTTTATCATCACCAAGCATTTATTTTCTACGACTTCTTTATGGTGTCTGACTTTTTTTTTTTATCACAACCCACATCTTTATTATCACTTTTATACATACTCCCTGTAGTTCTTTTTTCCATGTATTCTCCCTTTCTATCCCCATACATGTTGCCTTCACGTCTCTCTTTCCCATCATTAGCCTCACATCTTTGGAAATGTATATCTGACGATCGTGTAAATATATGAATGAATCAGTGATGCTTGTCCTGCAGAATGGTTGACCCCCATCTGGGTGCGGAAAGGGAAGAGGGAGAAGAGAGAAGATAAGGGAGGTGAAGAAGGAGGGAAGAGGATAGAGGGAGATTAGCGTGTAGACTTACAAGTGGAAGATAAAGAAATAAGGGTAGTAGACCGAGGAAGATATAGAGGAGAGGGGAAGGAGAAGTTAAGGTGGAAGAATGAGATAGAGAGGAGATAGGAGAGTGGTTGAGGGAGAGAAGGTGAGTAGGTTAAACAGAGACAGTCAGCTCCTTCCTAGAGGAGGCCATTTGGACACCCGCTCCCAACTCGATATCTATATCCTTAACTCCTTAACAAAGTTGGAAAGTTTCTGTTCCCAAAAGATTTGTCTGAAAGAGTGTAATGGATGGGGCTATAAACTGGTGATATCTAGCTTTACCGCCCGCTTCACCAGGCTATCTGAGCCGCGAGGCCAGGTGAACCCCTGCAGCCGGCCGGGTCAGGTCACGACGACCGGGAGATCAATGGCCGTACGCCACCCCACCAGGACGACTGATGAGCATCAGGAACACCAGCGAGAACCTAGAACAACGTGACACATGTAGACACTAGTGAGATTACCGTATCTAGTGCTAACACTAGTGAGAAGAGCGATACTAGAACTAACACTAGTGAAATAAGGAAAACTGGCGCTGAATATAATAATATGATAATTCTATCATTGTTTTCTCTTGATCTGACAACCCAGCTGATGGATGCTTAGCAAGTTGGAGGATGTTCCTTTTAAGAGGGTCATTATCTTCTCTCGTATACAATATCTTGTACCACAAAATCTTGATCATAATCTTAGGCGCCATAATCTGGGCGGATAATAGCTGCAGCTGGTAAACAGATGACGACCTGCAGGGAAGCGAAAAAACACACTGGTCGTCGAGGGCCGAGGTGACTGACCTCTTGATAATCTCGAGATTTTCGAGGAAATATCATACTGAAAATAAAACTTTATTTACTTATGACGACGAAAATGATACCTTCGGTACCAAAAGTCATGTATGAGGAAATCTAGCGTATTTCTGACTTGTAGTAACTGTCTGATATTGGTCGAGTTTACAATGACCTCTATAGGACTAAATGGTTCCTGCTGAGGAGGTTACAAAGAAGATCTTACGTAATCTTAAAAAACATTGTCACACTGTTTATGTCAGGTTTCTTGCTTATATTAGACGCTCCAGTCACGGGCAGAAATTATCTCGAAACAGGAGAGGAAAATGATAAATGGACGGTGAAACAGAGTGTGAAGACAAGAGTAAGGAAGTGGAAGATATCTAGGTATATAGTGTAGGTAAAGAAATCTGTTCAGATTTGCCTGATGGATTACCTTTAATAACACGGAAAGTCTGACCAGATAATCTGACACAGTGGGTATAAGATGGTTCTGGGCATCACTTCAACGCTCTTGAGTCACGAGGGTAGTACTTCCCTGGGCAGCCGCTGTCTGCATCTTACTGACAATGTGAGCAAGTTACTACCTCCAAAGGTACCTTCTGTAACACCGTTCATGATACTATGTGTTATAATAACAATTAATCGCTTCCTACAAAGATGACGTTCCCTTCATTGGTCGTGGTCTGCCACCCACCCACCCACCCACACACACACACACACACACACACACACACACACACACACACACAAAGGGTCGTCAGCGGGAGGGCCCGTGAGATATTGCCTCCACTTCCAGGAGAGGAAGCAGCCCCTTTGATTTAGAGAAGTTGAGATCTTACCGATAGCCTGGATACCCATTTTGATTTAGAGAGGTGAAAGGGTTGTTGAAGACTTGGAGGTCGTTGTGATTTAGAGGAGGAAAAGTGTTTACTGAAGGATTGGAAGCCTATTTTGATTTAGAGAAATGACAAATGTTTCTGATGGTTATGAGGTTGTTCTAACGTAGAGAGGTTGAGGGTCTGCTGAAGGTCTGGAAACTTGTTTCGATTCAGAGACATAGAGCTCTCATCTAGGTCCTGAAGCGTCGCTTTGATTCAGAGAAGGAGAGAGAAAGAGAGAAAGATTTACTGAAGAAAGGAAGACATTGTTTTTAAAAAGCCAGAGAGTTCTCCCAAGTAATGGCGGCTCTACATGATCCATAGAGTGACAGAGCTCTTCTGGAGACTCAAGTTTTGTTTGCTTAAAAATCGTTTGTTTTCGGAAGGTAGCTCATCTTTGTTTCGGGTGAAATGTACGAGAAAGGAGAACAGTTATCGATAACTTTACCAACAATATCGAGGTGAGGACAAAACCGGCAGTTTAAGGAAGGATCGAGTCACACTTCAGATTGACGCTTATTTTAAACCCTTGAACGCAAAGTATCGGGAGCACATTGTTGTTCGTCTGGCATAACCGACAATTTTTCCAAAAAAGAGACAATGTGTTTTGTTGATACAGGACCAGGGTAAGGTTTATCCGAACGCATAGGACTATCGCTGTTGAAGGCTGGTAGAGGACAAGAGTCCATTAGTAAATGTATAGTGTTAGGCATGTGGTTAGGGAAAACTGAACACACACACACACACACACACACACACACACACACACACTTACAGAAGCAAAACTTTATATGTCAAAAGAAGGAAAAAAAGACCCGTTTCCATGCGACTGGTCAAAGCCCTTTGAAGTTCCCTTGGTCAAGCGGTAGGGGGAGGGTAAGGGGCTGGGTCAAGGGAGTTGGGGGGTGAGAGGGGGAATCACTCGGGGAGGAAGGGAGCGTAAGGGGACTGAGGAACAACACGGAAGTAGGCGGGAAAAACAAGGGATGCGCGAGGCAGCGGAAGGAAGGAGGCCCATGGGGCACACGGCCCAGGGACGCCGGCACAGCAGGGACAAACAGCTGGGCCGCTCTAGTGCTGTGCTGCCTGCCTCCCCGCTGGGCACGCTAGAGGTAGCTGCTGTGTTGCTCTGTTATCTAGGTGAAGGCTTCCTGCCGAACATGAGCACAGCTGAGGCAACGACTACGCTCAGCAAAGCTACAAGAACGGAGCGAACTTCCTGAAGGACAGCACTAAGCTGATCCTTTGGTAAGACAGACCAGTGGTGCACCAGCACACAAACATTAGACGCAGATTCGGAAGGACTGATGTGATTACGTATATGGCAGACAAAAGAAGTTCTGCAGAATCCTAAAAAACAGTTGAGGAAAGATATGATATCATCGGCAAACAGGAATGGGAAAGAGAAAAAGAAACTTATGAATAAACATAACTAGAAACAAGAATAAGTAAGATATGAATAAATAGGCTTATTCAAATCGGGATTCTAAAGGCTTAAAAAAAAAGCAGATGGAGAATGTAAATAAAAAATATAGCCGTCCTCTCTATTCATAAAGGACAAAAGATTGAAGTAATTTCCACAAAATATTAAAGAAATAGGAAACTCATGTAAAATACAATAGCAATGCTCATTAAGGAAGAAAACAAACAAACAGTTAAAAAATGTATTGCCACCAAAGCCGGTCGGAAAAATATTGGCTGAGAGGAGCTGGAGGGAGACCAGGAAACACATGAAACACAAGAAGTACGAAAAACACATCGTTAAGAAAGATCATATTGGCTTCATTAGGATGCGGACCATAGTGTGAGACACTGTCTACATAAAGCCACATACGTGAAGCTCAGATCTCTATATCTATACACCACCTGAACAACTACGGTTATAGATACTCATATATATATATATATATACTGTCAATGGACTGAGCAAGGGTATATTAAGAGGCCGGGGTAAACCATGGAAAGGTCTTTAGGGCCTGGTTGTAGATAGGGAGCTGTGGTTTCAATGCATTATACATGACATCTGGAGAATGGTTGTGGCCTTTCTTCGTTTGTTTCTGGAGCTACGTCGCTAACACGGGAAAC
>JAYMFT010208395.1:0-11549 GCA_038088735.1 Panulirus argus | reverse complement strand
CGCAACCAGGATTCGAACCTATGCGCTCGACCCTAGGCGGCCCGTGAATGCGTCACGGTCAGGAACGCTAACCACTATAAACTGTATCCACACCAAATTTTCACATGCTTCTCGCACAGTACTTTCATTCTTGGCATTTTCCTTGGTCTTCTCTGCACTGTCATAAATGGTCTGTAAAGTAGATTCATGTGTTCCAAGGGCACGCTTGATATCAGCTGTTCTTTCACCTCTCATGATGTTTGTGCACATCCATTTTAACCTCATTGGTGATGGCCTTATCCATCATAGCACCAATGGTACCTGGAGAACTTGTAAGATGCTTTGGTGGCATGATGCAAGGGGCAAAACACGTTCAGAATACTGTAACATACAGCACAAAATGCTTTCAGCCCCACACCACTGTGCCTCTGGCCCAATGATAATTGCATTATTCCAAACTTAAGAGTGCGTAGATTAAAAGAGGTGGGAATGGATCAAGTGCATTATTTAATAAAGAATATAAATCAGATATGCATAAGGCAAGAGGTCTTTGTGTGTAAAACAATTATTAAGGGATTCTCCTCACTTAGATAATGATATTAAAAGCTCCTGCATTGATAAATTGGTTTCATTGCTAATTTCTGCTGTCTGATTATATAGTCTTGTTGTCTAGTTCTGGTTTCTTTGCTGGGGAGCGTGTAAACTAATCCTACTGTTATTTTCTTTTGAAACTTATAATTTTCCAAAAATGAAGTCAATAGTATCTATGGCAAGAACATTTCTCTACACAGGACTTGGATAAGATTTAACAAAGAGCAAGACACCATCACCTTTATTTCCCTAGCCACTGTTAAATAACAATACTGATGAATGAGGTTGATGGTATTTTCTTGTTGCGTATGTAGTAGGGCCTCCGATTTGAAGTTGAAGTGCTAAACGTTGACCGAGAGATGTAGTTGTCATACCAATATTTATAGTCACATTGTTTATAAGTTTGCAACCTTCAACTGGGCAGGCATACTTGTAAACTACATTGGTTGACTTTAGTGGGTTATTTTTCTGTGTGAGGTTGTTTTTCTTAATTTAGTCTAGTTTTCTTGTTCTTGTAGTAAATGATGATCCTGAGAAGATCTTTTGGGATGTTGCAGGTAATGTTTATCTATTATCTCCTGTACAATGCTGCCTACATGCAGTTTTATTTATATAATACCTCCACATTGTGATGTGTTTATTTTCCTCTCCATTTCTTATTTGAGATATGGTCTTCCATCACTTTCAGAGGATGTTGGTGTTCCTCTTGATGAGGCTGACTGTACTGGGACTGTTGCCATTGATGACCTTCGTTCTAAGTGTAACTCCTTCAAGATTTGTACTTTTACTAAATGTCTATTTCCCTAAGAGAAGTTCTGCTTGTTGGAAGTGGTTGGGGACCTTGTCAGTGGGTATAGTGTAGAAGAAGTGTCTCTGACCATATTTCTTCTTTTGAAAAAAGGGTAAATCTTGTTAGGCTTTCACCAATTATGAAAAGAGGAAATGGTTTGTCTTTCTTTTCATTGACAGACCTAGGATTGATGAAGGAACTGTTTCAGTGCATCATGGTCTTCTACTATGAAAGACTCCCCGTTTATGTCAAAGCTTTTCCCTTACATTACACCCAGTTGAACTTGAGATTAAGTTAATCTGGTGATGGATATCCCTAGTACTTCCCAGTTGTTGGTTAACCCTCAGCTTATTTCTTATGACTCTGAAGGAAAAAGGAGGCTTATGAAGTGTAGCTGTGAATGCCAAGTGTAAATTGTTCTTTACTATATTATATCCTGTATTCATTCTTTAGGATACTGAGGATAAGATACGCTTCCCATCCTTGCTGTTCATCCTTCTTCTGAAGAGTAAAGAAATGGTTCACAACTTTAAACTGGGTTAAAGTATTGCTGCAATGACAAGCCCAGCCAACCAGCAGCTGGTAACTCAAGATATATCAGGAATGTCCTACCTCAGGGACAGTATTAGGGGGCAATTCTTCACTCAGAAAAAAATATAATATGGATGTTAGGCCCTCGATTTCAGCCACATGAGATCTGGATCATGAGGTACCTCATGGATTTTGTTACATGAAGAGGAGAGCCTGCCCAATGATATGTTATACTAAGACATCAGTCAACAGGGAGCATGGTTTGTCTTCTCTTTGGACAGCTCTTTTTCCTTGCAAACACCCTGGAAACAAGTGAAGTGTGAGTGCAAACATGTACTTAAACAAATGAGAAAGATGGCCTGTTTTTAATGGCAGATTTTTTCAGAACTTGTGGAAGTTGGAAATGATTTGAGAGAATATACTTTTCTCTAACTTGCCATGCCAGGATTTGGAGAGAATTTGCAAGCCAGCTGTAGTTTCAAGACTTTACTGGTAATGATGATATTAGAAACTTTGGGAGGTATGATCCAAGTTTCTACATCTTTTTTGTGGTTTTAAGAAATTATAAGTTGTAGGAAGGAATGGACTGCCTCCTGAGTCCATATGTGAATAGAGAAAGGCTTGACTATACTGTTCTCAGTTCTAAGAATTGTTTGCAGACTTGCTAAACAAAGTGTAGGTCCTTTCTTTAGATTTCTTTAGGGTTTCTCTTAACTGTTTGGGTGCATAATTAAATTTCAGGCTAGTACCTGAAGTGTCAATTCACTGTTCAAAATTTTAATTATTATTTGTCCCACAAACTGAAATAGGTGGACCTTTTAGTACTTTTTATACTGAACTCGAATCTGACTTTAGATTTTTTCTATCAGCATGGTTTTTAAGTGATGACAATTAAATTTTACAATAAGTGTATATTACTCGTTCATAAATAAGGCTGGTATTACACTTAAATAATTTACCTCTAAAATGTAGAAGTTAAAAATTTTTGCCTATATTTGGCCTCAGGAACATCCTTCCTTAGTGTCCAGCAGTAATCTGCCAACATAGGTGTTCCACTTTCCTTGGTACCGCTTTTCCATGTCCAAAATGTCCTGGTGAAATCTTTCCCCTTGCTTATCACTGACTGCCCCTAAGATTTTCTGGGAAAAAGTCTAAGTGCAAGTCCAAAAAATGGATTTTTAGACTGATATTGCACCCCAGAACTTTATATGAAATCAATCGATCCTTTACAAAATCACAGCTCTTTTCTAATATGTGATTACCCCCAAAAATCATTGCAAACTCTCTTAAATGACAGCCATGCAGTTTTTTCAACTTCATTTAGCTCTTCCTCACACTTTTCATCTCGAAGCAGTTCCCTGATCGATGGTCCTACAAAAATACCCTTCTTGATTTTTACATCATTGATTCTTGGGAATTTATTCCTCAAATATGTGAATCCATGGCTAGTTTTATCCGTACCTTTGACGAAGTTCTTCATCAACCCAAGCTTAATGTGCAAAGGAGGCAGATAAATTTTCTCAGTATCAACAAGAGGAGGACTGATGACGTTCTTCTTCCATGGAGTCAGTGCTATCTGTTTTTGCCATTCTTTCTTTACATTATGATTATTCTTATCCCAGCTGTCCTACTCACAGAGGAAACAACAGAACTTAGTCTAACCTAGTTGCATTCCAAGTAAAAGTGCCACAACCTTTAGGTCACCACATACCTTCCACTTAAAGTCTCCATACAGTAATCCCTCGATTTAATGGACCCCGATATAATGGATTTCGGATTTAAAGGACCGGGCTAATAATAATGCATTAAATAATAATAACTGAAAAAAAAATCTCAAATGCTGCACCATGCGCATTTCATATCACATCTGTTTTTGGTAGCGTGGAGTATACTCCCTTTGTTTTGATCTCAGTCTGCCTCAATCTATCATGCAGTCAGGTTGTATACAGAGAATTGTGAGTTTTTTTATTAAATAATTTTTCAGTCCTTACAATTCAAAATGGCATCAAGTGATAGAATGCTTGTGAAACGTATATTGTATCAAATAATGGTTACATTCGATTTAACGGACTTTTGATATTAACGGACACCCCCTCCCCCTATTAGTCCATTAAGTTGAGGGATTACTGTACTTAATTTTTTCCGAAAGAAGCTTCATGTTATGATACAATTCCATCATGTTAGCTGTGTGAGCCAGAGGAACAGAGGGGAACTTATTTCTGTTGTGTAGTAGAACCACTTTCAAGCTTACTTTTGATTAGTCAATAAACAAGCACCACTCATTTGTGTTATATTTTTGGCCAAGTACCTCCATAACAGAACTAACATCATTGCAAAACACTAGACCATCCTCAAGGGAGAAAAATTCTTTGAAATCGACATGGCGATCACACTAAAAGCAAAGTTTAGTTTCATTCTGGAGAAGATTCCAGCACTTTAACCTGGAACCCAAAAGCGCAGCTTGCTTCTAAGACAAATTTAAATCGTGGACAAGATCAGTAAGATCTTGACTCAGTAAATGTGGTTCACTTGAAGAACAGCTTGCTTCGAATGTTGGATCTGAAGTGTCTTCTACTTGGTCTACTTTCTCAACTCCAGACTCATCGTCACTCAGTTTCATGTTTCTTGGACTGAGAGGTACTGGCCTCATAGCAGATGGTAAATTAGGATATTTAAGAGTATGCTTGGATTTTGATGTTATACCATTTATATTTGTCAGGTAGAAATAGCAATCCAAAGCTAGATCTTTGGGTTCTCTTCAAACCATAGAAATGGCAGAAGGCATACGACGTGAACCTTTTGCCCACGCTGTGAGAAGCCTGACACATTTGACACAACAACTATGGGGGGGCGCAACTTTTATCCTGGTCACCCAATTTATAACCAAAGTAATGCTCATCACATTTTTTGATGAGGGGTGTGAAAGAACGTCTTCTTGATATGAATGTCAGTTCACCGCAGATGTAGCAAAAAAGAATTCAGACTATTTACGCAGTTTCTCTGCAGAATAATGAGTGATTGGGTATCAGCACAACACTTGAATGTACAAAAGCACAATCTGTCAGCAGAGTCGAAAAGGCACTGTTTACACATCGAGTTCTAGCCTGCAACTGACAGAGAACTGCTACTCAGGAGTGGGCAATGTTTAAATGTCCCAACATTTCCAGTCGTGTTTCTGCAGGCCCCTGGTGACTCATTTATCTAAGCTTGTGCTTTCAGAAAGAAGCTGTTGCATTTCACAAACAATGAAAATAGCTGTGCTTGTTAAACTTTTTGTTTCAAATGCTCCATAGAGCACTGTACAAAATACATAAGAAACAGATATTTTTTTCCATGGGACAAAATCTTTGTTGACTAGTGTTATCTACTAAAAAATTGAATTCATATTATCACATTTTATTTTATTTTTTCATCATGAGCTTTTGATAGTTTTCCAAAAATGACACAAAACTTCTCAATTACATGTAGTTTATAGAGAAAATGCAATAGTTTAATGTCCCATTATTTAATGGTGGCACCTCTTAACTGACTAAATGTAAACAAATAGCTTACTTTGCTGTATACAGCCCAGCAATCACCACAGGCCTACATCTGCCTATAATAGGATATAAAACATATTAATATCAGAGGTACTATAACATCCATAAACTGCCTAAAAACAAAAAATAATCACAAGGCATCATTCAAGCAGACTACATATATAAAAAATTAGGATTCTTATGATAAACATTGACATCTGTATACACATTTTTGCAACTTACTACAAAAGTCAAGCTTATATTGGTATATCATATCATAGATAATATAATGTTAATTATGGATGCAGGTTATAACTTCCAAAAACAGTAATGATATCAGTAAGAATAACATTAATTCACATAACTACTGATGTCGCAGTGTACTGGCCTTTTGTCAACAAACCAAGTATTTGCATTGCTATTCAGCAGATGGCAGCATCTTAGGAATTTAAAGGGTGAGAGATAATGCCCTTTATGTCACTTCCAAGGGGAAATTTTATGAATGGCTGTGGAATATACCACTTTTCACACTTAATTGTTACAAATATCAGGTGGGTTTGCCTGCATGTTGCACCCATAGGGTTAAAATCCCTCTTTCTCCATAAGGGCATTCCCTCAGAAGCTTTTAGGACATTTTATGGAGATAAGATATATAGGTTTTCATAGATAAGATATATAGGTTTTGATGAATGAAAAACAGTTTACTTAAATTGCTATGTGTCCATAGATTTTCCCTACCCTTTATTCCCCTTTCCTTTTGATAATCCATTTCTTAATTTTGGACAGTAACTGATCCCATTATTGTGCGATACTTTGATTTTGAAGTGAGCAGAGTTCTTAGTGTCCTGCTGGAAATTGCTACCACAAAGAAATGATGAACTGGGAGGAATATCTTTCACTTTCTTGACAGTATTATAACTGAAAATAAGATCCCATGGAAAAATGTCATTTGTTTTTTGCAGCAGATAATGTAGCTGTCAGGATAGGAAAGCAGAATGGGTTAGGTGCATTTGTAAATACGAAAAATCCAGATACAAGGTGGTATCAAAAAGTTCCAAGACTAGACCTATGGACGAGAAAGTACTCGCTTAATTTGAAGTTGACCACCATCCCCTTCACAATAGTCCCCTTTGGCAGCCATACAGTGCTCTCAGTACCGTTGCCACCACTGGAAAGCTTTCTGGAAGTCTTGTTCTCAAAGCTTGTCAAGCACCTTCTGCGATTCGTGCTGAATCTCCTCCATGGTGTCAAAACGGTAACCATTCAGCTGAAACTTCATCTTCGGGAAGAGGAAGAAGCCGCATGGTGCCAAATCTGGCGAGTAGGGCAGGTGTGGTCGGGTCACTGTGCTGTTGCGGCTGAGAAATTCACGAGTTAGGAGAGCTCGATGAGAGGTTGCATTGTCGTCATGAAGCATCCAATTGCTCTTGCGCCACATTTCAGGCCATTTCTGCCAAATGTCCTCCCTTAGGCACCTCAGATCATTGCAGTAGAACTGTTCCTTTCATGGTCTGGCCATTGGGGACAAATTCACAGTGAACAACCCCACAAATGTCGAAGAAAACAATGAGCATGCTCTTGGTCGCACTGTGGACCTGCCAGGCTTTCTTCAGTCATGGAGATATTGGTTTGAGCTCTTCTACTGTGAAGACTGTTGTTTGGTCTCTGGGTCATACCTGTAGACCCAAGTCTTGTCCCCAGTGATGACCCTTGACATGAAGGTTGGATCATCTAGGGCACGCTGATGGAGATCTTGACAGACCTTGGCACAGTGCTCCTTCTGATTGGGAGTCAGAAGCATGGACATGAACTTTGTAGTAATGCGGTGCATGTTCATATCAGACATTAGGATTGCCTGCACTGTTCCATATGACACATAAATGATGGCAACAATTTTCTTAATGGATCTCCGATGATACTCATGCACAAGTCACCATATTGTTTCCACATTTTCGGGGGTTGAGCTAGTGGAAGGTCACCCAGAACTATTATCATCACCCAGTGAGGTTCTGCCGCTTTTGAATCGTGTGTACCACTCAGAACACCTTGCATGACTTAATCCTTCATTCCCATACACATGACGAATTATGTCAAAGGTCTCAGTTGCAGATTTACCGAGTTTGATGCAGAATTTGATGTTTTCTCTCTGCTCTAGTTTGCTGTCCATGATGAAATTGCAAATGTGCATGTGCATGTGGTTCAGAAAACTCCCATAGAACAACGCACGATGTTCACAGAATGACTCCACTCAGCAGACTGATTGATGACAGTTACACTTAACCGTCACAGTGTGCACATCACTGTACTGCCATCTGTTACCGTGCAATGGAACTAGTCTCGGAACTCTTTGATACCACCTTGTACTTTATCATGGGATGTCCTTGTCATCTTCTTCATCTCGCTGCTGAGAAAGGAGCTAGCCACCTGCCATTTTCACCAATGGACTTACTTTTTCCTTCTATTATTACTTGGAGAAATTTAGTAAGAGCCACAAAGAGTTCAGGGAGGTTCAAACCCTGTGCAATGTTGAACAGCATGCAATCTTGAAACATGTACTTGCTGACTCTCTTTGGAATGGGCACTGAATAGACTCGTTGAGCAGTGGAAACCTTTGAAACAGTACTCCTCCAAAGAAGCAGAGCCCATGGGAAAGAAAAGGAATGTAGATGATGACACTCCAAAGGAGTCGAAGAAACAGAAGGTCTCTACAAGTGGTAGTTGTACCACACTTCAAGCCAAGACAAGCAAGGTCACTTCATCTTTCCTGGGAAAGAGCAGTGCTGGTCAGACCTTATTAAGCAAGATGTCTCTGCCTTCGTCCTCTCACGCAGCCAGCAGTGCAGGACAGGCTTCCTCTAGGAAGTCATCTCTACCTTCATCCTCAAAAAGATTGGGCAAAGTTGACGTAGTGACTGCATCTACTAGGGTATTATTTGCGGGAATGAGGACAAGTGTCAGGGATACATCATGTACTTGTATTAAAGTAACTTCAAGCAGTTTAGACAACAGAAAGAAAGCTTCATCTGAAGCTACACTGATTGGAAGCAGGAAAAAGGCAGATTTATCTTCCAGTACAGACTGTGGAGCAAGTGTTTCTGTGGACAAAGCTAGTAAAATCCTTAAAAGGCTTAATGATTACAACAAGCTGTATTGTATGTTCCTTCTTGACACCTTGCCTCTATTCAGCAAGCTCAGTCTTGAGCTACAAGAAGCACCACCGAAGATCCATTTTTTACATTAGAAGTTACAGGTCTTCCTACAAGAGATACTGCTCTGCTTTGTGAAGCCTTCAGTGATTGCAAGTTCTCTATCGCCTGAATGGTGCAGTTATAGGGAGAAGTGCAATCAATTACCAGATGAGGATCTCACTTTGGGGAATGATGTTACGAACTTTCTCACAATAAAAGCATACTCACCAAACAGAAGGAAGTATACTTCACATCAGTCAGGAAATACTTTGTGTGTGTGATTATGTGCTCAAGAAGTTCCCCCTGAAGAATGAGCTGATTCAGAATGCAAGTGTTGCTGACCCAAGGAAGAGAATGGATGCAAAGTTTGCATCAGTGCTTTACTTTGTGAAGAAATTCCTTTTCATGGAAGAGCAGATGCATGAGCTTGAACATGAGTTTGCTTTTCGAGTTCAGTACCTCAAGGGGGTACTTTTGTTTTCTAGAGTATCCAAGTTTCAATCTGCCTTCTCATGGTGACCTCATTAATACACCCCTTAGGGGTGGAACTATAAGGGGAGTCATTGCCCAACTCCATTAGGGCAATCCTTTTAAATACAAACAGCTGAGGTGTGCTAGGACTTTTTAGTTTTTTGGACAACTTTGGAGCCTCACTGACTCTGGAAACACTGTGCTGGAGTTGCCCTCTGCCAGTGTCCTGTGAAAGGTAAGGCACAAAAGGTTAAGAAGTGGCACTGGAGTCTACCAGGATGCCAATGAGCTAAAGGATGATGGCCCTGAATGTAAATGGGATGACTGGTGAGAATAAAAGGAGGGCACATTTGGAAAAGTTTAAAAGTTATACCTTGGATGTGCTGGGGATTGGGGAAATCCATATACTTGGACAGGGTGTTTGGAATGAAAATGGAAATGACGAATGCAAGCTATGGGAGGGTGTGGAAGGGGGAGTGGTATGGATGGGAATGAGTGAAAATTAATGGGGAAAGAGAGAGAAGGATGTGCAATTCTGCTTTCACCAAGAGTGTGGGAAAGTGTTACAGAGCATGGATAGAATGGATCAAGAATAGTGTAGGTGAAAGGAAGGATTGGCATTGTGAAGTATGCATGGGTGTGTGTAAGCACCAGTGAATATGAAGACTGTACAAGTTAAGGATAAAATGAAGCATTTCTGGAGAAATTTGAATGACTGTATAATTAGTTATAAGAATGAGAGAAACATTTCAGAATGAGTAATATGAATACGAAAGTGGGATGTGATGAAATTGGTGAGATAGTTGGTAAATGGGGAATGCATGGAGTAAATGAGAATGGAAGTTATCTTTTAGATGTTTGTGCTGAGAGGGGTTTATTCCTTGCAGACACCTTTTTTCAGCACGAGATCATCCATAGATATACTTCGATGAGAAATGAAGGAAGAGAAGAGCAGAAGGCTTTGATTGACTATGTGGCAGTGGATGAAAGATTGAGAAAGGCTGTGCTAGGTGCTAGAGTTGTGAGAGGATTCGTTATAGACTCTGATCGTTTCGCGGTTCTTGTAGGGATGAGGATCAGGGAGAAGTGGAGGTATGGTGCGAGGAAGAATGGAGAGGTAAAAATGTTGGCAAACAAGAAGATGAGTCAGAAATAATGGAGGGAGGAATATAGAGGGAAGGTAACTGAAAAGTTCGGTGGGAGTGCAGTGAATGCAGAGGATGCAGTCGTGTGAATGAGGTGTTTAAATTAGTCAGAAAAATACTATTAAAGGTTGTAGAATCAGTGGTTGGATACAAGGTTGTGAGATATAGGAATAAAATGGGCAATGCATGGTGGATGGAAGAGACTAGAAATGCTGTGGAAGAGAAGAATAAGGCATATGGCAGATTGCTTGATAGGAATGTACCAGTGGAAGTTCAGCAAAGGAGGAGGGAAGAATATAAGATATGTAAGCGGAATGTTAAGAAGCTAATGAAGTAAAGCAAAGAAAGAGAAGATGAAGATTTTGGAAGAAAGATGAGTGAAAAGTTTCAGGATAATAAGAAGTTATACTGGAAGGAGGAGAAAAAGAAAGAGGTGGATGTAAGAGTAGAAATGTTAATGTGAGAAGTAAGGAAGGGAAGTTACTGAATCTAAAGGAGGAAGTGGAAGGAAGATGGAAAGAGTATTTTGAAGAAGTGATGAATGTGGGAGAAGGGGAGGATGGAAGGAAGAGTATACACGTGCTAGGGCCTATAGCAAAAAAGGAAGTAAGAATGGTAATAATGAAGCTGAAGGTAGGAAAGGCACCTGGAGTTGATGGGATTACAACTGAAATGCTGAAGTATGGAGGACTAAGTATGGTAGAGTGGATTTATCTGATATGTAATTTAACATGAAAACAGAGGGTTGCGTTGAAGGATTGAGTGAAAGCTATTATTGTTCTTTTGTTCAGAGGAAAAGGTGTTAAGGATGTATGAAGGAATTATAGGTGAATAAGTCTGTTAAGTGTAACAGAAAAAGTATATGCAAAATTGTTGATTGATAGAGCAATGGAAGCGACTGAATGCACAATAAGTGAATAGCAAGGGGGGTTTTAGGAAAGGTAGGGAATGCATTGATCAGATTTTTGTGAAAAAGATGACTGTGGAAAAGAATTTATGAAAGGTAAGAAGTTGTATGCGGCCTTTATGGATCTGGAAAAGTTTTTGACAGAATCGAGTGGAATGCTGTATGGGATGTGTTAAGGACATATAGGGTAGGAGAACAAGTGTTGGATGGTGTGAAGGCCTTCCATAGAGGAGCAAATGCATGTGTAAGAGTGGATGGAGAGTTGAGTGAAAGTTTCTGTATACATGTGGGTTGAGACAGGGCTATGCGATGTCACTTTTGCTTTGTAATATATATATATATATATATATAGATCCCAGGGGATAGGGGAGAAAGAATACTTCCCACGTATTCCCTGCGTGTCGTAAGAGGCGACTAAAAGGGGAGGGA